>PVJX010010509.1:0-56854 GCA_004027295.1 Dolichotis patagonum
ACCCATCATCCCAGGTCCTGCCTGCCTGCCAGCTGGCCCAGCAATGACAAGCAGAGGCTGACGAGCGGGCAGGCATAGCTGGAGAGAGCCTGAGGGAGTTGACCAGCCCGCTGGTCCCTATTGACGGGTCCCATCGATGGGTGAACTGTAGATGGGTAAGAAGTGAAAAGGACCAACCTTCTCGCTGATCTGATAGATGAGAGTTTGGGTTGATGGCAGAGTGCGATGAGGATGAGGAGGGAATAAAAAAAAGACAAGGAGAAACACAGAGAGAGTAAAAACAGGCCAACCTTCATCTGCCCACACAGCACGGAGACGAGACAAGACTCCTGTGCCCCTCGTACACACACGTGCACACGGTGCACATGGACCATGCCACTCACAAAAGACTCAGGACTCATGAAGGACACAGTGGACAGGGCAAGGGCCCTCTGGCATGTGCCAGGGACGCTGAGGGCAGGACCAGGAGAGGTAGAAATGGAGCACAGGCCAGTCTCCATACCTCACACACACTCCACTGCTCTGACAGGCCCGGTGAACTGGGCTCTGGGGTCAGGGCACACCCACCCAATACACGAGCCACTAGAACCCCACCACCTTGAGGAAGCCCCCCACTGCACAACATCAGTGCAAGGAACACATTTGGGCACCTATGGGGAAAAAAAGGGAGAGGTGCTGCCCCTGTTTCAGAACCCTGTGGCCTGGCAGCCAGGTCCCTGAGACAATGGGAAGGCTGATGGACCTGGTGCAGGTAGGCCACGCTCTGTGCAGGGTGGAACTACGCCCTGCCCTGGACAGCTGCACGCCGAGACCTGGAGAAGAAAGTCACTGTGGATGGAAGGAGAGAATGAGTCACTCGGGGAGTCAGCTGGTGACAGAGAAAGAAGCTGGTCCACCCAGCAAGCCTGGGCCTGCTAGACTGTGGGTGGAGCTGCGGGCAACTGTGAACAAAATCAGACGCAACTGCATGATACATTCCCCCCCAGCGCCACCCCAATGGCAGCCAGGGCAAGTGACTTGCAGGTACTTCCTGTGCCTGGCATTATGCCATGAGTTTTACACACACAGTTCCATACTGTTGTAGCCACACAGTCTCAGAAAGGCAGTGGAGTCCTAAGAATCTGGGGGACAGAGGAAACATGTGAAGCAAACACTGAACCAAATCTGAGTGGGAGACAAGTTTGGCAGGCCAATGGATGCAGAGGGAGAAGAGTCAGAGACAGATGGTGACAAAAGCTAGCAGGAAGCTGTCAATTCAGAGCGTTAGGTCTCAGCGGGGCTGAGATCCCCCTGGGTGGCATGTTGCAATGTCTGGAGACTGTTTGGGGTATGGTATCTAGGTTGGTTTGACTAGAGAGTGCTACAGGTGTCCAGCTGGCCAGGGACAGTACAAAACCTAGAAGAGAAAAGCATGTCCCTACCTAAATGTCAGCAGTGCTAAGGATGTGAAACCAGGCACTGGAGTACACACCAATCAGGATGTGGAGGCTTGGGTCCTAAGAGAGCCTTCCTGCTATAGAAAAAAGCCTCAAAGTCACTGTACAGGGGCACAGGCCAGCAGGCAGGCTGGCACTGGGGACCTTTTCACAGCTGTCCACCCACCTATGGGGTTCAGAATACAGAGCTCAGGGCCAGCATGACGCAGGCTGTCCCAGAGGAGCTGGGGCTGAAGGCAATGGGTTTTTGAGGCACAAGATGAGGAGGGATAGTGACACCAGGGGCATGGGACCCAGGCAGCAGGGCTTTTCAGCTGTTCAGAGTATCTGGCAAGACAGGAGGGCTCTCTGTGGCCTATTGGGCAGGTTGCTCTTGACAAAGCAGGGCAGGTATTAATCCAGATATGGTCTGGACATGGAGCAGGTCCTGGGGACAGAGGATTGCAAGTGTTCTTAAATATCAACCCAGGGTAGGGGGTGCACATGGGAGAAAAGCAAGAGCCAGGTTGGTGTTTTTAGCATCCCTGGCAAGAGGGGCTGAAACTAAAGCAACTCCCACACTCAAAAGTCTTGGGAGTGGAGCCACGAAGGTGAATTCATACCTGTGGGGCGGGGAGATGGGTCACACCAGGAGCTGGGCAGGGCTCTGCCTGAGCCCACTGGGTACAGACAGTAGGGGCCCCATAGACAGGGCAGCTCTGAGAGAGTTAAGACTTCCCTGGTCAGCACTTGAGCTGCCAGCTTAGTCCATCTCCAAAGAGAACCTCATTGCCCCACCTCTGGGGCTGAGGCCAGTGTAACAGTGAGTTTAAAGAATGCAGTTCCAAAAAGAGGACAACACAGGGCCCCTCGGCCTTGGGTCTGGGCCATGTCCTGCCTCAGTATTCCTTCCAGCAGCCCACCACAAGAGACATGCCATATGGCCATCCCCATACAACTTGCAAGAGGCAGGCCCCTTGTCTCTCTGTGGCCACGTGCAGACAGAGCTTCTTTGCTGGGGCCAAGGACTTCACACTCTTTTTTTGGGGGGGTGTATTAGGGAATCAAGCTCATGATTTCGTGCCCGCTGAGCTAATCCCCAGCCCTGACCTTCACACTCTTGATTCTGCAGTGTTTTAGAAATGTACTAGGTGAAAAGACATACACTCATGATGCTTGGGATAGGAGGCAGCTGGTTTCTGAGAAAAGGTCTTTCCAGCTACTAATTTTCTTTTTTAAATCAGTCAATTAATCTATCTATCTGGGTCTTGCTAGGTAATTCAGGCTAGCTTTGGACTTACTATGTACCCTAGCCTGGTTTCAAACTCCGAGCAATACTCCTGCCTCAGCTTCCCAAGTGCTGGGATTACAGATTTGCATTGCCCCGCCTGGCTTCCAGCTGCTAATGTCTCAGATGGGGCTCATTAGTCCCTGGTACCTCTGTCAGAAACTTAACCTAGATCAGTGAACAATAAAGGTTATACTGTTTACAACTCCATCCCTCTGGGCCATTTGGGAGGTTCTGGGACTTCTGGCTTCTCTCTCTGATACTGTCAACCCAATTGAGCCTTCAGGAGCAGGATATCTGTCTCAAAGGGGGCAGTGGAGACTTCTCACCCTGCACCAGCTCCCATGAAGTATCTTCCCTTGTCTCTGGGATAGTTTGTTCATTACAGATCTTCTGCAGCTGATAGTCATCAAGGGGTCTCTCCAGAATGACCCTGTGCTGACATGCAGCAGACTCTCAAGAAGTATATGCTGGCTGACAGCCTGATTCTCTCTGTCCTCGGTAAGCAAGCCTGACCAATGGCCCCTAAGAGTAGCAAGCCATTGCCCTCACCCTAGCCCTGCACATTGCAGGGACAGTTAGAGACCTCCTTAGTATGAAGTTGAACTATGCGCTTAGGTGATGAAATTATCACTGCAAAGAGACTGAATCTCCTTCCTTTCTGAACACTCTGAGTAGGGATGGCTTAACTTTCAATGACATCCATAGGTATAGGAGGGTTGAGGGGCAGTGGGGGAAGCAAGGATTTCTAGAGCCTCTTCTGGGCAAGACGCACATCAGACCCAGTATGTTCTTGGAAAGGGACAGAAGGTGGTTAGTTGTGGTCACCTATGAGCTAAGAGACCCCCTCTACTGAGTGAAAAACCACATGTTGCACTTAATCTCAATGAAGAACACCAGAACACATTAGGTATTCACCCAAGGCAATGTACCCACAAGGACTCACAGATGCTTCAGCCTCACTCTGACACCGGGGCTTGGGCTGATGATAAAGAGCATAGCAGCCTCCCCCAGAAAGGTCCCAAGGTACAGGTTTGCTGGTCCCATGCCTGAGGCCTAACTGCCCTAAAGCCCAGAGCCCTGCTGGAATAGATGGAAGGAGAGCAAGGCCAGGAGTGCATGTTTATACACAAAGTCACACACCTGTGCGTGTGCGCACGCATACACACACACACACACGCCCCAACACCTGCTTGGAAGGCTCTAGACTTCCACAAGGCTCCAGGACCATGCATCAAGGACCTGCAAGAGATATGAATGTTCCCCAGAGGGGCTTCTTCCCCACAAGCTTGCAGGGAAGGAAGGCAAGCAGTGGTGGACTCAAGGAGCCTGCCCAGGAGAGCTGCTGCTGCTGCAGAAAGAAGCAGGAAGGAGACTGGGCCCACAGCAGGCCCTCGAGTGTCTGCACCAATGGCTCCAGACAGTGTGCCTGGCAGGTGCAGCTCAGCTCCATGGTGACAGAGGCCAGGCACTGCCAAATCCTTACCTCGCACATACAGGTTTGCGGGGGCCGAGTAGCGTGTGCCTGCTGAGTTGGTTGCCACACACTCGTACTTGCCTTGGTCTGACTCCTCACTGCTCTCAATCTGCAAGGCACCTACGGGGACACAAAGGGAGAGGTCAGCCATGGTCCACGTTGAGTGTGGCCTGGAGCATGGGGGTCTTGACAGCAACTGTAGCTTTTGTGGGCCAGGTGTTGCAGTTCACCTGGGCCACACCCTGGCAACTGTGAATCTTCCAAGTTCTCCCTGATGAGCCCAGTGGCATCCAGACAAGGGCCAAGGACTGTGCTTCCGAGCATTATCTCCTCTATCCCTCCACCAGGGGCTACACCCCACTCCCAGCTCCCCTGAGTGTCAGTCCTGCTCCCCCTAGTCCTGGAGTCTGCTTGCCAGTGATCAGCCTCTGTACTCCTGGCAACAATCCTTCCAGGCAACTTGGGAGCCAGGTGTGGGAGAGGCCTACAGATCTGCCAGCCAGCAAGTAGTGTCCTCCTGGGGTGAGCGTCTGCCGGCCTCCAGGAAGGAAGGGGCTGGCTTGGGGGCCTGATGCTCCTGACTCCCCTCCCTCCTCCCACTCTACCCCCCCCCCAAGCATACTGCCAGCCCCACCCATTCCAGCTCCTCTCAGCCTAGTCCTGCTAAAGTGCTTCGACCCACCACTGCTCCTGCATAATTCAGGAGGCTAATGGAGGCTGGAGCTCCTGCTTGGGGCAGCACCCTGAGGGGCTGCTCTGGCCACAGACAGACAGACAGGAGCCAAGATGTGATGGGGGAGGGGCAGTTGAAAAGGACCCTTCCAGAAGGTGGTGGAAACTTGGGCTTGGGGGCTGTGGGCTGGTCCAGGTGAAGAAGTCTAAGGTGGAGGACCAGTGTGGCAGGTAAAACCACTTGCTGTGGGCAGACCCAGGCCCAGCAATTAACTGAAAAAACAAAAAACAAAACAAACCCAAAAAATCTCCAACAAAACAAAACAAAACCCTGAAAACACACCAGGCAAGCTATCTGTAACAGTAAAACCATAGGGCATAAGCAACTTGTCCCTCCCTGGAACAATCTGACAGACAATTACACCCACACAGGACAGTCCAATAGACAGTTAACAACCTCCACAGGACAAAATCTGACAGAAACTACTTCCTGCACAGAACAGCCAGACTGACCCTAACAGCCCTAAACTCCTGTCTCAGGGCCCTGGCTGCTCACTGATGATCACATCCACACAGGACAGACAGAACCTGCAGACCCCACCCAGTAACTGGGCAGGAGCCCCAGAGCAGTTCCACACCATGTGCTCCCAGCCCAGGCTCTACCCCCTTTACAGTCTAACATCCTCTTCTGCCACACAGACAGGAACTGGAGATGGGGGAAGACGATGACGCCACCGGTGCAGGCCAAGGGGCTAGCCAGCCCTCCCTGGTAGTATGAGGGAGGGTCAGAGCCCATACATAGACCAAACACCATCTCCTGAAAGAATAGTCCTGATGGACACCTAGCAGGTCATGTTTATGGGATGGATGGACACTACTACAGAAAATGTTCATTCAAGCAGGAAAGGGTCTGTCCCTGGGTAATGAGGGGCCCTGAGGTCAGCTCATCAGGGGTTCAAGGTAAGGCTGGTAGCACAGTCTGGGAGCAGGAAGTGGTACTCAAGTGGAACCCTGCCCATGGGAGGACGAGAACCTAAAACTGAGACTGGTCAGGAGACCCAACATAGAGTTTGTGCATATCTGCATACAGAAACCCCAAACCTGGTATAACACCGAATCTAGCAGAAGGGGATGCAGTTAACCTGTACTGAGTGGATGTGCAGGGAGACCCGGAGCAATAAGGTTGGGGGATTCAAGGGATGCAGGGTAAAATCCTGTCCTCCAGATGATGGACAAGATGCCACACAGGGACAAAACTGCTTTGCCCTACCCCAATTTCCACTCCGAGCACCCTGGTTTTGAATTCTGAGGGCCTAAATGTGCCCACAAACATTGAGGAATATGTGAGGAGAAAATGACGGGATAAAAATGGAAGCCACCATGTTACAGGGTATCTGCTGTATAGCAGACACTGTTCGTATCTTCATTCTGTCTTCAATTAATTCTCATGGCCTTGTGTGCACCTGGCCTTGTCCTCAACTCAGAGGAAGGAACAGATTTCTGAGAGTTGCTCAATTTTTGAAGGTCATACAAGTGATGATTAGGCTTAAACCCAAATCTTTTTGAGACAGGGTCTTGTTGACAGGCTGGGTTGGAACTTACGCCTCTTCTGCTTCAGCCTTGCAGAGTGCTGGAATTTATATATAGGTGTATACCACCACACCTAGCTTTTTATCTGTTTTTCAAGCTAGGGTTCCACCATGTATGCCAGGCCAGCCTTGAACTTGCAGTCCTCCTGTTTCAGTCTCCCCATGGGCTGGTATTGTAGGTGTACATCATCAAACCTGGCTTGACAGTCAGTTTTCTAATCACCAGGTTACAAGGCCCTACTGCATGAAGGTCATGTGGCAGGACTCCAAGCTGATATGTCTGAGTCTATTTCCATGTTGTCACCCAGCATCTAAAATCTTGAGCACTGGACATTCATCCTAGTCCTTGCTTGGCTGAAGGGATTTGTAGAACAATTCTCACTTGACTACTGGATCAAGATATTAAAGGACAAGTCAAAGAATACTTAAGGACCCTAAGAAAAAGGAGGCTCTCAAGGGGAAGGTGAGGTGTGGTTGTGTTTCCCATCCATGGCCAGCCTTAGGACAGGCTGGGCTTCACTACTAAGGGGGCAGTGTGGAAGGCCCAGTAGTCTGGCCTGCTATCCAGGGGGACTCAGCTGGCATCTCTACAAGTCAGGCTTGCAATGGATGATTTCACAGGAGGGAATGACTGAGAGTGGCGGTGTGTGGTGTTGGGGTGTCAGGGCTGGAGTTGGAGATGGAAAGGCTGGAGAGGTTGGGATGGGGATGGGGAGGTGACGGACTGGACGGGATGAAGTGGAGGTGACGGCAGTGGTGTGGTGTGGCGAGATGCACGGACAGCATTCTTACCTCTGATTGGTGAACCACCTGGTGAGGTAATTTGAATGCAAATAAGATCAGAGAGAAGCATTAGTACAAAAGGAAAGCCACATAAAGCCAAATCAGATAAAATAAAACACGAGAAAAGGCCTTAAATATATGGAGAACTTGAGGCCTGAGTTCAGCCCACGCAGTGATGTGTGAGCAAGCACCAGGCTGGGCCAGGTGAGTGTGGGTGAAGTTGTGCCCCCTGGGTCACAGACACTGCTGAGGTGGAAAGATCTGGTGGGACTGGAGGGGATGGAGTCAGGAAGGTAAGTCAGGGCTCCTGTAGCCCCAGCCAGTGGAGGGGAAGGGGAAGAAAAGAGGCAGCAAACCCACCCTGCAGTCCACCCAAATCCCATGGTGGTAAGGGTGAGATTACAGAACACTTACCAAAACAAAACCAAGGCATTAAGCAGGCAGGAAGAAGAGTTAAAGAAGGGAGTGTTCCCACAGGCTACCAACAGGTCAGGCCTCCCATAGACAGACTAACCAGCCCTAGCAGCTGTCAGTAGAGGCAGGAGGACTGCCCACTCACAAGTCAGTGGCACACTCCCCACAGTGCCACCCAGTCCTGCTAAAGAGGAACAGGCTACTGAACTACTCCAGTCTGACTGGCAAACCAGCAGCCAACAAGCCAGGAACTTGCCCTCCAAGCCCAGATCCACTGTGTTCCCTTTCCAACATGTGCCCCATGAGGCTCGTCCTCTCACCCCGCTTCAACTGCCTTACCCAGAGGATAAGGAGCCGGTGGGCAGACCTGGTCCAGCTCTATCTACCGTGCCCCCTTCCTACCCACCTTTGGAGGATGGAGAGTATCAGACACATACTGATCAATGACTCACTGAACTTGACAATGGCTGCCTGGAGGAATATCCATCTCTATGAACAATGGAGGAAACACAGGCTGAGAAACAGTAAGTGACTTGCGCGAAGCCTGAGTACATATAGCCATTGAGGTGACAGATTTGACCAGTCCATCTAGCTCACAGCCTCCTACTGCAGAGGGCTGCTCTCTGGGGACACAGGTACGCAGGGAGACTCATTATAGGGATTTTCCAAGTGCAGCCCAGGTGTGCAGCACCTTTCAGGGAGCCTGTCAAGTCAATACCACTTCCATAATACCGAGAGATCATGGCTACATAACGTGTGATACCATCATAAACCAAATGTAGCTCCTGACATGGGGGTTCAGCTGCCTTCTTATTAAGAAAGATTTGCGAAAGTGTGAAACAATGAGGGTCTTCTCACTAAATGTTGTTGTTTTAGAAATTGTAATTATTTTTCACTTTAAAATGATCTTAACAGAGCTGGGGATTTAGCTCACTGACATAAGTGCTTGCCTGGCAAGTGTAAGGTCGTGAGTTCAGTCCCTGGTATAAAAAAATGCTAACATGTAATAGATTTTTAGATTAGTAAACATGTAAAATCTTAATATATAACCTACTACCCACTGGTAGTTATAATCCACACAAACAAAAGCTCCTTGAGGTCCCTCAAGTGTCATAACTGAGGGCAGGGACAGTGGAGAACGTCTAGGACTGGGACTTCCCAGGCCCCAGCCTTAACTTGTCTGACCTCACAGAAGGACCATTTCCCCACCAAACTTGCACTTCACAAGACTGGTGACAGGGCCTTCTCCAAAGGGGAAGCAGGAATTAGCCTCCCAGGAGCACACTCATGCCTGAACTCAGGGCCGAAGAGAAACTGTGACCACTCACTACCAGCACAGCAGCAGACCCAGCCAAAGGGGCAGTATGAAGAGGAAGGGCTCTCCTAGGCACAGCCAGGACCCACCAGCAAAATGAGGAGCTTAGTACTCTGCCTTCCAGGCCAGGGGGCCTCCGACAGCCTGACGCTGCCCTCTCTTCTCTGGTCACCAGGTCTCAGTCCAGGTGTGCTGGGGGTATGAAGAAATGACTCTAAGGAAGCCTCTGGACAGTGAGTTGGGTTGCCCTCCCATGGTGCTGGGTGTGTGGGAGCATAGGAAGTCTCCTCCAGGCCCTAACCAGACTTGGCCGAGCTTGTAGACTAACAGCCTTTTGGGACCCAACAGTGACCTTGAGCCCCCGCTTGGAGGTCAGCATGCTGGCAGCTGTGACACTGCTCATGACTCCACCACTGTTCTCTCCAAGCTTGTGCTTGTTCCCCTTGGGCCCAATCAAGGTCCCAAATTCAAATGGTCCACGAGGCTACTATGGCAGCATATCACAGTGCTGTAGTGAGGATAGAGCCTGTCAGGCACAGTTCATGCTGGGCGGTACATATGCCAGCTGCCTCTTCTGGGCAGCTCTTAGTCTGCAGGCAACACCCCAGTTTGACAAACTGTGGCCCAGGTCAGAGATACTGGAGGAATTCTGGGTATTGTACAGTGGAGACCTGAGGTCTAGACGAAACTGTAGGGTCTTGGAACACTCCTGGGATCCAATCACCCCTCTGGCCCCAGGATAACCTCACAGAGGAACTCCTAGGCCTAAGTCTTCACATGTGACCCAGGTTACGTTCTCAGTTCAGCTGTGAAGTGGGCATGATAATCATAGCCTGTCCTATTTCACAGAGTTGCAGGAGACTCAGCAGCAATAGAGGGTGGGAAAGCATTTTGTAAACGGTTGGTGATATATAAATCGTGACAAGCCTTGTAAATACCCAAGTGCTCAGAGTTCTGAATCTGGCCCACAAAGGGTAGTTCCTATAAAACATTCACAGAATAGCTTCAGCACCCTTCTAAACAGGATAGAAGCAGCTACTACTGGGATCAAGGATCACAGGCTAGGGTCAGGCAGGAATGGGGACAGAGTGCTGTTGTTTCTGCAGAGGACAGTCAACTGAGGAGCCTTAGGCATCATATGGCTCCATCCCAGGAGCTAGGCCCTAGGCCTAGGACTCTTAGGTCACTGCTTCCATGAAGCAAGAAAGAGTACGTGTTAGTCTTCAGAGACAAGTCCCAAAGATCAAGTTTGGAAAATCATTCATTCACTGAGGGCTTTGGGACCTCATGGAGCAGTCAGTACCAGGTCTTCCCTGCCAAGAGCACCCAGCCTAGGTGAGCAGAGCTGGAGCCAGATGGTGAGAGAACCTGAAGGAGAAACCCAAAGCTGAAAAGGATGGAAGCCTTCAACAATAGGACCAAGAAGGTGAGTGGAGGTCAAGAGGTGGGCAAGCGTAGGTCACTAAGGCTTACTGTAAGTTGAGAGTGGCAACAGGCAGGAAGAGCACATGAGCTCCATCCAGAGTCCTTACCATAGGTCAGGCAGTAAAGTCATGCTAACTGCCACTGTCTCATTTTACATAGCATCTTTGTGCTGGAAACTGAACCCAGCGCTTCATACATGCCAGGCAAGTGCTCTACTACTAAATACACTCAAAGCCCTCCTTCCTTCAAGATGACAAAACTAATACTCAAAGAAGTTAAATTCATCTGAGACCACTAGCAAGTAAGGGTGCGGCTTGGACCTGAAGAGATTAGAGATGTGGGCAGAGGAAGATCAAGAAGTGTGCCATGTGCCCTATCCAGGAGCACATACCTGACCATGCAGTCCAGGATCAAGAGTCTACTACTGTGACTGTCAGAGCATTGGAGGAACATGAGCTGAATGTACTGAGGACTGCTGGATGATGGATTTTCAGCAAGAGCCTAGAGGCAAAGAGGGCAGTATTTGTGTCTTGGAATAGGATGGAGGAGGTGGGAGAAGAGGGCACCAATTTGAGAGGTGTTTTAGTGACACACTAATGGGACTCGGTTCCTTACTTCAGTAGGAGTGGGGTGTCTCCCACATGTCAAGTTGGGCAGCTGTCACTCATAGTGGTCAATGGGAGACATACATGGCTATCTGGGAAGGAGGTCATTACACTCCAACTGGACAGGGTACATCTAAGGCAGGCTGACTTCTGGACATAGAACTTGGCCAAGATCTTAGGATCAGAGAGACAAAAGGAGTTGCAGCAAAGAAGATGGCAGGGGGAGCTCTGGGAGTGGTGCACAGGCCTGCCTGAGTGGGGAGAAAGGCTGTGTCTGGGCAAAGGTGGGGATCCCCGCTCCTTGGCTAGAAGAGACTGCACTGCAGGGAAAGGGCATATGGTGGAGGGACAGAGCCCAGGGAAAAGCATAAGGGGCTGGTTAAAAAGGAGGGACGGGGCCGAGCATTCAGCTCAGCAGCATAAGCGCCTGCCTTGCAAGCATGAGGTTATGAGTTCAATCCCCAGTACCCAAAAACGAAAAGGAGGACGGAGGTCAGCCACTGCTGACAGGGCAAGGAGGATGAGGCCTGAGCAGCACCTAGTGCAGTGCCAGGCAGGGAAGGAGTGGCATAGGGCCTGGTAAACAGCATATACTACATAAATATATCTGATGGCCAAATGTTCAAGACTTGTGTCTTCCCAGAAGGGCTGCCTACTATATAATCTACGCCAATTCTAGGGTGGTGATGGGTCTATGGGAAGGACTGTCTGGCTGCATGGGGACCCTGCCTGAGGGACCTGTAAGAAAGCATAGCTGAGCCTAGCTGAGCTGAGCTGATCTGAGTTAGGCCAAACCAAGCCAATCTGAGACCAGTCGGCCTCTGTGTAGTGCTGGGCAGCAGCCACAAATACTGTCAGACCGTTTCCTGCCTTGATTATGGCTGTTTTAATTAACTGCGCTACAGCTGCCTCCATCTTGTTGAGTTTTAATTAAATTAAATGAGCTAACACTTCATTGTCTGTCTCAGGCGGCCATGGCCGGGGCCGGAATCCTGCCTTGCTGGGTGGCTCATTTCTCCCACTTTTCCCTGAACACCAAGAGGGTTTGTGTCCCACGGGAGTTGGAAGGGGGACTAGCACCCCAGGGAGTGCTGGGGCACCTCTGAAGCCAGCAGGCCCCAAAGGGGACAGTCACACCCCCCTCCTCAGGATTGACATCACAGCTGTCAGGCAACAGGGGCTCTGGCCATCCTGCTCAAGGTCCAACATCCCACAGCTGGCAGGGCTTCTGGAGCAAGGCCTACGGGTCCAGCCCATGCTAGCAGCAGGTGCGGAATGTAGCCAAACTGATTCCAAGCTTCCTTCCCCGCCCACTCTGTTCCCATAAAAACTGAATCAATTTTCTTGGCGGGAGCCTCACAGGCAGATCGATCAACAGGGCGACACCTCCTGCCTGGTCACAACGGCATCCTTGCTCCCAGGGCTCCAAGCTGGCTCGACTGAGGCATCAGAAACAGGTGGCTCTGTAGCTAAAGGACAGCAGCAAGTACCCGTGTTTGTGGGCCCTTGAGGTTCAACCCTTTGAAGTCTGACAAATTGGGCATTTTGGGCCTCTTTCCCTGGCTAGCCCCTGCCCTCTCAAGAAACAAAGAGAAGCATCAGCCAGGCCCTGTCTTTAGCCAGGATACATAACAAGTAGAGAATGTGTACTCACAGACACCTTGGCAGGCCTGCCACGCTGCCCTATCACACGTGCTAAAAGAACTGGCCCAAAGTCTGCAGTCTGACTGTACCAGGAAGGCAAAGGCACAGCTGGCAATAAACTCTTACCACTGTGTCCTCTTCTCTAGAGCCAGGCAGGCCTGTAGCAAAACCCACCTTCCCCTCCCCACTTTCTGCTCAGCCCCACGCACCCAGGCCCAAGAGGGAAGGCTGTGCTTTCACAAGATGCCTTGCTGAAGTCTTCATGGTCCCTTGACCCCTGCCCCCTGCTCACCTGAACGCAGCTGTTTGATGCGGCCATTGCTTGTGGCAGGATCCACAGGAAGGAAGTCCTTGAACCAGGAGATCTCAGGGTCTGGATTTCCACCAGCTGCACATAGCATGGTGGCTGTGCGTGCCTTCTCCACCACCTTCAGCTGAGGCCCCATGTCAATGGATGGGAACCCAGGCGGGAGCTGCTCTTCTGCAGACAAAGAGCAGTATGTACATTAGGCCTGGCCCTGCCTGCCCCCAGGATCTCTCTGTGGGTAGCTTCCCCGACTCTCAGGTTAGCTGAGACTACAGGACCCTTCTCTCCCCAACCACTACCTTCTAGGCATGAGGCCTACCCTGATGTGAGGATTCAGGGTCCTAAGTCCTTTTTGGTGGAGCCAGGTGCTACAGTAGGGCCCATTCTTGGCCCATTACAGAGTTTTCAAGTTTGAGAAGCAACCTCTCAGACTGAAGGCATCAGCACTTATCTCTCTAGGACCTGCGAAGGAGGAGGATCAATGCTCTGCTGGCTGCAGTAGCAAGTACTGCATAAATGCCAGGCTGTGGGGGCGGGAGTCACATAGCATCAATGGCCATACAGTCCTGGCCAAGACCAGCCCACATAGTGTTCCTCTTCTGCCTGAATCCCCTTCAGCTCCACTACATGGCAGAGCCTCAGGTCACTGTGCCTGCACCTCGGATCTTACTCATGACCCCTTCTAACTCTGGTTCTACCCCTGACATGTTTTCCACTGCAGCCTTGACCTTTATCCTTCTCGTACTCAGTCCTGACCCCGGGCACCAAGTCGGGTCCGGTAATCATGTCTGAGCATAAGTAGGCTGAGATGTAGAAGTTCTGCCAGGCGTGGTGGTATATGCATGTAACCCTGGCATTCTGGAGGCTGAGGCAGGAGGATCATTTCAAGTTTGAGACCAGCCTGGACTACCAAGTGAGCTCAAGGCCATCCTGAACTGCCCAGTGAGACCATGTCTCAAAAAGACACCCCCGCCCCCAAAAAAACCAACTACGAAGACACTGAAAGTTGGTGAGGGCAGGCAAAACTCTTCTGGTCCCTTCTCCCAGGGAAAAAACATGTGATAACTTCAGAAGGGATGAAAGTACAGGTTGGTGGAGTTTGCCTTCCCTAGAGACTGCACCTCAGGGGGAGTAATTAGGTGTCCCACAGGAGAGGAAGCTGCAGCAGCACCAACAGACAGGGGCAAGAGATGCCTCCATCTGCTGCCAACCTCTGGGAACTCCATGCAGCCAGGGGCATCCTAAAGAGGCTGGGGTCCATCAGGAGAAGGGGTCTCAGGCAGGGAACAGAGAAAACCTTAGCACAGCCGTGCTACCCCAGCCTTTTCCAGAAGTTAGTTCTAACCTCTCCATTCATAGCCCTATGAATTCCACATGGAAATCCAACATTTGAGGCTATAGATGTGATTTCATAGTTCCCTGATGTTCAGTTCTGATTTCTGAAAGGATAATGTTAAACAGTGGAGAGAGAATGGAGAGCGATGAAATGAGGAGAAGTTGGAATGCACCCAGCAAGGAAACAGGGTCTTCTGGCCCTGCTATCACTTGCTTTCCCAAGAAGGTCTGAGCAAGACTGGAGGCTCAGGGCTCCCTCCTGCCCCTCTACAGCATCTGGGAGATACAAGGTTATTGGAGCTAGTATGTCCGTAAGGGTGCCAAGCTGGCTTTTCCTGGGCCTCACTCCTACCCTGCTCAGCCCTCTTGAACAAATGGAGGAGGGGTGGTGGCCAGGGCCTGCCAGAGCCAGAACCAGGAGTTAACCCACCTCCTCCATCTGCAAGGTGCTGATCAAGGAGAAGGAAAGAAGAATCAATCTGCAGCCCTGTGTTCCCAGGAATCTACTCAGAATTCCTGACACGGGAAAAGTCTTTGGGGTTTATGCCAAACTAAGGAAAATTAATTTTCCTCCCCCAATTATCACACTCTAGATGGCTCTGTCCTTGGTTCAGATCATCCTTCAGGCACTGCCACCAGAGCTTAAGACCAGCAACTGTGAAGAGTTGTCTGTAAAATAGCAGGACTCTAGAGCCAGTTCTTTGTGCCAACTGGACTTCAAGGCAGCTCTGGAAAGCTTGCTGTCTGCCACCTCCAGGAGAGGAAGTGGGTCTCACATCCCTGGGGGGTGGGGTGGGACCTGCTGCTGCCTCTTTCTTCTCTCCACCATTGAGCCTCCAGAACATTCAACCCAGCCAAGGACAGCTGCTGTTCCTGATGGCTATCCCATGTAGATATTGGTGTCCCCATCCACCAGACATCCACAGGAGCTGGTCCACAACAGCTAAACCACGCAGGGCAAGGGCCAGGAGAAAATCTCAGGCTGACAACATATGAGCACTGTAAACCCACTAACAACTGGGAAAACTGAGGTCCAGACAAAGGTATAAAAGGTTACATGTATGGAACATTTACTGTCATACGTATGACTTCATCTTTACCTAAACCCTACAAAGTAAAGGAACAAAGAGAGCTTGGAGAGATAAGAGAAACCTGCTCAAGGTCACTCAATTAAATCAGAGGTGGAGCTTTGAATGACAGCAGGCGCTAAAGCCCCAGCCCTAGCACTCCTGACCTGTGGGAATAGCTGGGCAGGGCATCCCTGGGGGAACTGTGCCCTGCCCCCAATACTGTTCCCTCAGCCAGTTTCCAGCACTGCAGACCCCCTGCACACACAGTACACCCAGCACTGCAGCGTTTTCATCACAGTGAAGAGAACCTCAGTGTTCCCCACACATAGATATCCTCCACATGCATCCACATTCCAACAGCAGGACTCACAGGTCACGTTAAGGACCCTCTAAATGGTCCAGCTAGCCTGGGGATGCCAGCCCCTCCCCCTCCAGGCCACCCGGTAACCATGGTGACAGCAGAGCGCTGATGCCGCAGTAGCAAAGCACATGCTGGTGTCCCCTTGGGCACGTACTTCCATGGTCTGGCTGGACACCGCCCTTCCCTCCTCTAACTGGGCGGAGCACTCTGCTCCCTCCCAAAATCCCAACTCCTTAGGTTCTCCAGCTCCACATTGCATCTGCTGTGTGTGCTGACCCCTGCTGGGCTGGCACTGTGTAGAAGGGCCCACAGCTACCTTGGCACACTTGGATGCAATTAGTCTCCCAAGTCTACCTCAGCCAAGCCCTGTATACCCTGAGAAGAGGGTGCTGGAAGGAGAGAAGCACAACAGAGTGTTAGGGGACACCACAGGTACCAAAGAGCTCAAAGTCTGACACTACCTCCAAACACAGGTGGCATCCACACTCATCCCTGAGGGTCAGCCCTGCCTGCAGAGATGTGTGTGACCCTCTGTGGGCACAAATGTGTACACGAACAGCTCCTATACATAGGGCCTTTAGATACTGCAGCAGAGAGACTTACTCCTTCCCTCTGTCCCCCAAGTACAGGGAGATGACAGGGTCTGTTGAAGGGTGGGTGGTTGGGAGTCTAAGTCCAGGGGTATGGTTTGGCCGAGACCCCATAGAGGTGATTATCAGGCCAACTCCACCTTATTATCCTGGAGCCTTCCTGGAGAAGGGAGGTTCAAGAATAAGAAATTCAAAAATAAGAAATGCTTGGGAGACAGAAAGCTTTGTGGGGAGTGGGGATCTGCTTGAATAAAGGCTATGGAAGGGTGAAGAGACAGCAGTAAGTACAGTGAGTCTTGCATCAAGGGTCCTGACATGAGAATAAGGGGGGCGGATGGTTGGCTGGGGCTATGGTGATGGGGGAGGGGAGGCTGCTGAGAGCCCCCAGCAAACACATACAGGTCTCTTTGTCTAACACAGCCTGGGATGCCTGAAGCAAAGTATGGGCCAGAGGGAGGGGCTGCACCAGGGAAGCTAACAGATGGAGAAGCCTTACAGGGTCCAGGGCCAGCGGCACCGTCTGTCGGCGTGACCTTCTCACCCGTGTTTATCCAGCTTCATAGCATCTCTATGCTCATGCAGGCACACTTGAGCTTCCATGTATAGAGGCTCCCCTGGGTGGTGCCATCTGTGAGCCTAACCCTCTCCCAATTTCTGAGTGCTGGGCCTGGCGTCACCATGTCTCTGAATGCACAGACACCTTAAAAGCATGCACAGCTAGGGACCCAGAGATACACACAAAGACAGGTGCAAAAATAGAAACCTCCATGTGCCCGCAGAGGGGCATCTGTAGTGCTAAGCACCTGTGGAAAGACCTGGGGAAGCAGACCCAGAGGCGGTGGGTGCAGGGATGGAAACACGCATGTTGGAGACATGCAGAGTCAGGAATACACGTATGCTGAGACATGTGCACCTGGTGACACATGCAAAGACTAAAAACATGAAGGTACCTCGTGGGTGGTAAGGCTGTCAGTTCCCTTTACCCTTCAGGCACTCCACAGAAGCCAAGGCCAACTCAATCCTGTCCCTTAAGCAGCTCTATCCTCAAAACAGTTAAGGCCAAGGTACCTCCTAGCAAGTCAGGCCTCTCCAGATCTGCCAGCATTCACTCTCAGGGAGCCCAGCCCCTCCCCTGGGTTCCCAGGCAGTAAGGAGAGCCTAGGGAGCCTTGGGCCCATCTCCCTTCGCAGCTTTCAGTCAGCTGTTTTTCCAAGAGAAAACTCCCACCTCTTCCAGCACTCAGATTTCATCAAACTTGGCATCTTAAAAGCCTGTTTTGTTTCTGAATCTGAGCTGTTTGGGGCCTGTCGGCAGCAGCAGCCTCCTCCTCCCAGTAATCCCCTTCCTTCGGGCTTCCCTGGAACTTCACCGCTCTTGCCTGGCTGCCTAGCGAGTCTCACCACCACCATGCCCAGCCCAGGGGCCACCCCTGGTCATAGCCATAGCCATAGCCATAGCCATAGCCATAGCCATAGCCACACCCCAGTTCCAGGCACTGGCTCACACTGGACCAGCCATACTCCAAGGAAATTCTTTTCATCCATTTATACCCCCTAGGTTCAGGCTCTGCTCCTAGTCACTCAAGACCACTGACAGCCTCCCACTCATTCCTCAGCCCCTGCAGCTCTGCTGCTACCCCCACTGCCTTCAGCAGCAAGCTTGCCAAGGTCAACGCTGCTCTGACAGAGTGAAAGCCAAAGGACAATTCCCAGCACTCATCTAGCCTGGCTTTGCCTCCTTTTTCACATACACTTTTCTGTCTACTTCTATGACTTCACAACTTCCCTATCTATCTATCTTTCAGAAACCTCCTCCCAACATACGGAGTTAGTTCCTGGGGCTCTCCTTCTGTTTTAGTTCTGACTACTTGAGATGTGCCATTTTCAGGCCTTCAAAACTCCATCTCCAGATGTCTCTCCTGAATGCCAGGAAAATCTGTACAAGGCCTCCTTAACATCCTTCCCTAGATATCTTTGCACACCTGATTTGACAGATTTCTAACTGGACTCATCAACTCACTCCCTCTAACCTGGTCTCTTTCCCACATCTGAATCTGAGAAAATAGTACCACCATCTACCCACGCCTGGAGCCAGGAACCCAGAGCCTTCTGCCTCTCCGATCCCACAGGTGGCTGGGCAGGCTCTCACTTTTCCCAAAGTGCCCATAGTCCCTTCTCCCCTTCTCTCTGACCCACAGTTGAGCTCAGACCAATGTCACCTGTCACTTGGATTGCATTCACCTTTCACTGGTATCATCTGCTGGTGTCCTTCCACCCTACTCTGTACACATAGGCACGTTCCTGATGCCTAAATTTTGTCACGTCATTTCCCTTCACAAAATTCTCTCTTCCCTGGCAACCAGAGTGAGGGGGGCACCTTAGCAAGGGTGGAGAATACACATGCATATGGCAATTAAAACCTCCAGAGTAAGAACTGCTCCCAGAGCTGCTGGCTCTACTGTGGTCAGGAGGCTGAGGTAAGGGTGGCCATGCGCACAGGCTTGGAAAACACCTGTGACTACAGAGGTGGGGGCCAGGCTGGGCCCAGGGACATACTCTGTATTCAGGACTAACAGGAGAGGCAGGAGTACTGCCCATGACATAAACCTGCTCATTCAGAATGGGCACTTGGGCACTTGAAGATTAGGAACCAGTCTGGTTTTGAAGGCCCGTAAGGCTCTCATTCTTTTGTTTTGATTGCTTTTATACAATTTGGTTTGTATTAACATTGTGTGAAGACATGGACAACTATTTCAAAGAAAACAAGAGACATTATGGTACCCATTGTTGAGTTCCTGTTGTCTTGTCCTGAAATCCTGTACTATTTGCATTGTTTTGCTCTGATCTGCTTTATTCTGTTTTGTTTTATTCTCTTTTAAAAATAAAAATAAAAATAAAAAAATAGTGAAGATTAGAAACTAGAAACAATGAAGCATTCTAGATTCCAGGGAACAAAACACCCAGGTCTGGTCGTTAAGGTCTCCCTGGCAGTGTCTCCTGACCTCTCCCATCCCTAGGCATAGGGTTCAGAATCTCCAGTAACTAGCCACAGAACCTCATGTCTGCATAGTCCTGAAATCTGTGGTCACAAGGAGTAGGGCACATCACAGAGGCCAGAGTTGCTGGACCAGAGGTACACACATGCCTCACCTGCAAAGGGAGGGGCAGAGGCTAGCATGGATTCCAGGTTCTGAGGCCCTGTCTGTGGTTGCAAATCAAGTAGGTGACAGACCAAGCTTCCACAAAACCAACCTTTTACCCAGCTACACATGCAGCATACAGAAAAAGGGTACACATACGCTGTCACTTGGGAAACCATCTTTTGTTTGCAACAGCCCTTTACTCACACTCACCATTCTCACAGGCCTAGGCCAAGTCCTTCCAAAATAGGTGGAGGGAACAGACCAGCATGAGGCAGAGAGGAGGGTGGAACAGAAGGAGATGACTTGGGATGTACCCATCCAGCCCAGGCTAGGACATCTCAGGACAGGGTTGTGTATTGCCTACTAGTCCTCTTACCTAGGGCTGTTTCCAAAGGGACTGGGGCGTGCGCTATCTCAAGATACCCTTCATCATCCTACAGGCCCCAGGGCCTACCAGAGTCAGAGCCACTGCAGAAGAGAGGTCCAGGCCCACTGTTGCACTGACTTGCCCAACCTGGCCAATGTCTCATCTGCCTGCCAGCTGCCCCTCACAAAAGCCTGCCCCCTGGAAGGCAACACAAGCAAGGCACTGCATGCAGACAGCTATATTCTTGGACTCAGAGAGTGGCCATGGCTCATGGAAAGGCATGGGTGGAGTAGTTCTAGCCAGTCAGCAGACACTGAAGCTAGGTGGAAACAGGTAGGAGGGAACATCTGAGAGGGTCCTGAGACCTCCCAAAGGCAGTTTGGGGCAGGATCCCATCTGGTACACCCTCTCTCCTGGTCTGGCCACAGAGAACCAACTGAGGTGCCACTGTAGAACCATTCAGGCCAAACATGCAGTCCTATGTCCATCTCTGTTCAGCTGATCTGGTTGATCAAGCAAGGATCCCATGGGGGTCTCAAATAGCATCACTGACATCTCTGCAGCCCAGACTGACCCCACACATTCAACTCAGACCACTTATCCTGTTACTCTCCATACAGCTTGTAAGGTACAGACCACCTGCTGTAACTCACAGCCTGTTGTGCACACAAACACACCATCTGCTGCTGCTGCTGCTGCTGCGCGTGCGTGCACACACACACACACACACACACAGCCTGCTGCACACATGGCCCAGAAGGTACACACACTTGCTGTACGTAGCATGCCCTCCCCCACTGCCTGCTGGATGCACGTGCACATGCAGAGCGTGCTGCACCCCCTTCTGTACACACAGCTTATAAGACACACCCCTGCTGTCCATGCTGCATAGCACACTTACACACAGCACACAGGGTACCCACACCACACTTGAAGCACATTTTCTGTCGTATCTGTGACAAGAGGAATGTTGCCCCTAGAGCCCTTGAGGCTGGGCCTCCAGGACAAGTCAGAAACAGCTCAGTGCTGCTCCACAGCCTCTCTTCCTTTTCCCTGTGTTCTGTGTCCCTTTCAGAAAGTACCCAGCCACCAGGGCCCTACCCATAGCTATGGCAATCCTGCCTCCTCCTAGATCTTTCCTGACTACAACTCTTCCTGGCCTGGCCCCCTACTACTTTGGTAAATCCATGACCTCCAGGCTGAGCTCAGGACCCTCACTGCCTCCCACCTCCTGGAGGAAAAGGCCCAGAATGAAGGGCTGCCTCCCCTCCCCCAGTGCTCCCCCTCCCTTGTGAGGGAAAATGTCAGATTCCCTGTCTCAGTGGCGGCAGCGGGTAGGTTGGAGGGGGAGTGATTCAGCCGCTGCCTCAAGAGTGCAGAGCGAGAAGAGCTTTTCCTGCCATTACCCGGCGAGGGAGAGGCTGGCGCGCTAATGGCTTCAATTACCACTCAGACAGGAACGCTGGGCGGCAGAGCCCCTGCTCATCACAGTCCAGGACAGGCTCACCCCAGCCAGCTTGTGCTGCACACCCCCACCCTGTACTCAGGCCCTGCGGGGGTGGTGAGGCAGAGCACTGACCATCCCAGGACGGCCACCTGGGGCTCACCAACCTACTCCAGGAATAGCAGTCCTGCTGTAGAAGCAGGGTGTGATGTGGCAACGTTCCAGAGGCTGCAGGGGAGGTGGTCCAAGAGCCAAGAGTGGATGAGGAGCAAAGCAAGGCCACAGGGCAATGAATGAACCTGTGGGCCAGGGTTCCCTTTCCAGGGTATACTGATCCCACATCCGAGTTAAGCAGATCCCAGATCTGAGTGAGCTTGCCCAGCACAGGCAGCTCTGAATCACTGACTGGAGTACCCAGCTCACAGTGAGCAGGTGCACACAGCCTTGTCAATGTGGGGGGCGTATGTAGTATGTGTGACAGGGTAAGGGACTCAACCCTCATCCCCAGCCCCTCAACCAGCTTCAACTTCTCCACCTCTCTTCAGACCCCATGATGGCCTTCCAAGAATGATTCTGGCTTGCTCTGGTCCAGTGATCCTTTTACTCAGCTCCTCTAAGCACCCCAGCTTTCCTGGCTCTCCTAGGAGAGGTGGGGCAGGGTCGGCCAACTGGGTTACTTCCCACTGGCCCTGCCTCCTGGCACTTCTTTCTGCCAAGCTCAAAGCTGGTCAAGGTTATACAGACCAAGTGAGCAGGTCAGCATTTTGTCTTCCGGTTGCAATGTTACAGGTGCGGGAGGGGCTGGCTCAGGTCTCCAGCTCCACATGGATAGGACAAGGGCCTGCCTTATACTCTTCCCATCTCATCCCACACTTCCTACCCCTCTAAGGCACAAATTGCCCCTGAGCCAGAGGCTGGATATAGCTCAGTGGCAAAGTATGTGCTTAGCACGTACAATGTCCTGGGTTTAATCTCCAGCACCACAAAAACCAACCAACCAACAAACACAAAAACCTAAGGCCTGAAAGAGAATCCTTTATATAGAAAGGCCCTTCCTGATGAGGACTGCTCCGAGTTTGAGTAAATCCTCTTACACCAGGCATTGAAAGACTACCTGACCGCCTTTTAAAATAAAAAAAAAAAAAAGAAAAAGTAAAGAAAGACTACCTGAGTCCCTATCAGTCCTTTAAATGGTGGCAGGCAGAATAAGAGAGTCCCTGAGACAGCGAACCTGGGGCCCAGAGGCTGTAGGAAGACACCCAGAAGCCATAGTTCTGGCCTTTTGGCCACCATCCACATACCAGGGGAGGGCAGATGGCAGCCTGCAGAGGTGGATGCCAAGACGGTAAAAGGCACTACTGACATATTTGACCCCGCTTCACAGTTGGGAAACTGAGGCCAGGAGTGGTACAGAGTAGTCTCAGTCCTCTGGGCCTGCCTCACAGCCTCCCCAGATGGAGTGGGCAGTAAAGACAGCACCACCTAGACCATGCCAGACAGTATGGAAGCCAAGTATTACCCACTCACATGTCTGGGCCTCAAAACATGCAACATCCAGCCCAAGAGCAGTAGCCACACACACTGCAGTCCTGAAGTGCTTACCACATTGTATTTTAATCTTCTAAACAGCTGGGACACAGGGCATTGCAGTATGTGTGCGGCCAAAGCAAGCACTACAGGGGGGATTATATCTCTGTTTGCAGATGGAGCAAATGAGACTCACATGTAGTTACTGACCCAAAGTTACATGGTGATGAAGTGGTCCAAAGTCCCTGTTTCGACCACTGTCCTCTTACGGCCCCTCAAAGCTGAAGAGTTGACCAGAGATCTATGGAGCCATTGATTCAAACGAGACATACAGATGCAAGAGTCATTGAACTGTGCACATGTGAACACAGACAGCCACAATGTAAAAGTGGCCAATGTGAAAAGACATTCAACTGCTCCCATAATCAAAGAACTGCAAATTAAACTGAGACGGTGCTTTTTGCCTATTAACTTGGTGAAGAATTTTTTTAATGGTAAATCCCACTGTTGGTGAAGATGTGTATAAAAGAGGCTCTCTTATACCTTGCTTGCTCGGAGTATAAACTAATACAATCTAGAACTAGTGAAGGCTTAAAAAATGCATGTGCCCAGCCAGCTGTGGTGATACGTCTGTAATTCTAGCATACTGGGAGGCTGAGACAGGAGGATTACAAGTCCAAGCCTAGCCTATGCAACTCAGACCTATTTCAAGATAAAAATTAAAAAAGTTGAAGATGTGACTCAGTACAAAGAGCTTGGGTTCAATCCCTATTATCACACAACAACAACAACAACAAAGTATGTACCTTTGGCCTTGCATTTTACTTCCATGAAGCTAGAATAAGGAAGTAGGTGAATATTCCTACCATCAAGGACATATATAGCATTTGATTTATAAAAATACTTTGGCCTTGCATTTTACTTCCATGAAGCTAGAATAAGGAAGTAGGTGAATATTCCTACCATCAAGGACATATATAGCATTTGATTTATAAAAAATAAAGCTAAGTACAACATGTGTCTAACAATAAGGGACTAGCTAAATAAATTACTTCCAGGTGACAGCTTACCTACAGCCATTACACATAATAATGCAGAACCTGGGTGTAGTAGCACATTGCTGTAATCCCAGCACTCAGAAGGCTGAGGCAGGAGGATAGTGAGTTTGAGGACAGCCTGAACTACATAGAAGACCCTGTCTCAAAAAGACAAACAACAACAACAATAGCCAACAGCAAAAAGATGATGCAGAGCTGGGCATGGTGGTACATATCTATAGTCCCAGCACTGGGGAGGCTGAGACAGGAAGATCATGAGTTTAAGGCCAGCCTAAACTACATAATGAGACCCTGTCTCAACACACACACACACACACACACACACACAGAGGGGCAGAAGATAATTCATTGGCAAGATAAATGTTCACAATACATTAAAAAAAAAAAAGCTACACTAGTTGTTGTGGTCACAGTTATATTCCCAGCACTTTGGAAGTTGAGGCAGGAGGATTACAAACCTTGACAACTTAAGACGCTGTATCAAAAAGAAAAAAAAAAAAAAAAAAAAAAAAAAAAACAGAAAAAAAAAAAAAAAAAAAAAAAAAAAAAAAGAGAGAGACTGAGGTATAACAACGTAAAGCCCCTAACTTCAATCCCCAGCCTCTCCCAACACACATAAAAAGACAGGAATGAATGAACAAAAGAAAGAGAAAAAATTCTATAAATCATTGGGTGGTGGTGTGTGATCCTATTTTTTATATGTTAACACTTACATATATGCACAGAAAATGGATCACAAGGGAAGAAGGACAATAAGAACTGACTTATTTCTTCCTATTTTATACTTTTTATTTATTTATTTATTTATTTTTACTTTTCAAATTTTTAACAGTGAGCAGATATTGGTATTGCATTTTAAAAAGCAAGCAAGAATCAATGCTATGCTTTGAAAATACACACACATTAGTATTTGAACTGATGAATCCATGTGGCTAAGGTTTAATTGTGTGCCTTCCTATATGTCTCCAGGAAAGGGCTTACTTCTCAGCCTGATCTTGAACTGCTCTTCCCTCTTCTTCCTGTGCCCTCTGTGTACTCCCAAACCCCCATCCAAAAGAAACTCCACACTGAACCAGAGTTCTCAAAAGGCTCCATTCTCCTTCGCCTCTGGGCTGTGCACACTTCTAGTCGCCATCTGTGTACCACTGTGTACCAGTGGCCACCCCGTCAACTGCCCACTTCTAAGACCTGACTCTGGTCAAACTCCTTCCTTGTGTGTACCAGCACTCTGAGCTGTTCTTACAGAACTCACTGGACACTGAGTACCTCAAGGGCAGCACCTTGTAGGATGACCTTCTGGACTTCAAGATAGTTCAGGTTTATAAATGATTAACAGCACTAACAAGAGAGAAAAGGCACTAAAATCCATATACAGAGCCACAGTCGCCAGCCTGGGACCCTTGCTCATAAGGCAATAGGAGCATACTGATAGCTACAGCCAGATTCTATATGAAAACATCAGTTATTAACACAGTCACGAAACCCAAGGAATATCCAGCTGCAGTTCCACACCTCAAATCAAACCCAGAGCCTGCCAGAGCAATGACCCAGCTTGGCAGGAAGATACAAAGGCACCACGCACATAGCTGGTTTCAGCATAAGCCAACCCAGGCCTAGTCACTGCTGACTTTCACCCCCACCCCCAAATATCCAATTGTCTAGGGCCTAGGTTGGCTGGCTCTCTTCATACCTCTGTCTACCCACCCACCATGCCATGTCCTGATGGTATATACCTTCAAGCACTGAGAGTTTGGCACTAGTGTTGATCTCGCCCAAACTGTTGGTGGCTGTGCACTCGTAGATGGCTTCATCTCGCTGTACCCGCAACGGCTGGATCCGCAAAACTGACCCTGCTCCATCATCAAATTCGATCACCTGTCAGAGGACAAAGAAGTGGTCATAGCCTGCTGGTGACACGGGGACCTACTTGGAACAGTCTTCCTCCTACTTCTGAAAGACTTACAATGAAGAGAGGGAGGGAGACTAAGAGAACCAGGTAAAGGACCAGACAGAAGAGTGGGCAGATCCCCAGCCTTCTTGCCTTTCCCGACTGGGGACACACCTCAAAGCGCTGGGAGCTGACTTTCTTCCCCTTCTTCATCCACGTGATGCGTGGCTTGGGGTCACCAGTGGCTTGACACACAAAAGATGCCACCCCTCCTGAAAGCCCAGTCTGGTCCTCGGGGACCTTAACAAACACAGGTTTGCCTGGAAGAGATAGAGACACCAAGTTACCACAGCATGGTCACAATATGCACAACCGACACTGTAGGCAGCAGACACAGGTGTAAGGGACCAAGAAAGACTTATAGACAGAATAGTAACACCTAACCTTTATATAGTGCTTAATGTATACCAGGCACTGTTCAGGGTGCTAAATGTTTATTAACTCTTTGAAGCCTATGAAGTAGGTGCTATAATTACTGTTTATAGAAAAGAAAAATCAAGCACAGAGAGGTTACAGAATTTGTTTAACATGACACAGCTGTTAAGTAGCAGAGTGCAACCTGAACAAGCCCCAGAGTGTGAGTCTGGAGATCCTCCTTCCATTTCCCATCCCTATTACTCCATGCTCCAGGACAAAGCATGTCGAGAGCTGCCCTCCAGGAAGAGCCCCACCAACTCCCAGAGCCTGCCCTCCCCCACCTTGCCTTGTTCTTCATCTGGGTGACGGCACTTCCATCAACCCCAAAGCTAAGTCAGAAACTATGACTCCTCCTCAGCCCCAGCCCCCACACACCGGCAGTCACCAAAGCCTAGACATTACCGCTCCTGAATATCTCTGCATGTCTTCCCAGGTAAACGCTTTCCTGTAATCTGCCCCTCCCCACCCCTGCCCCCACTGCTTAGCTGCTGTGTTCTGACAGACTAGACGGCTCCCTGAGGTCCTCCTCCTCCAGGAGGCAGGGAAAGGGGAGAAAGGGAGGGGTTCAGACACTGCCACCACACCAATGTCACCTGGTACACAAACCTGGGCCACATCACAGTCCCTATCCTGATACCCAGGGTCCAAAGCCAGAGAAACTTGGCTCATTTAAGATGTGGTGCCTGGCAAAAACGAGGTTGTGAGTTTGATCCCCACTACCAAAAACAAACAAACAGACATGGCAATGCCTCATTCATCCGGACAACAGATCCATTTCCTATTAATCAGCCAATGAATAGCTCCAAGAAGGACTAATGCCATGAGAAGTGAGCTTTCAGACCACCTGTTCCATGCCCATGAGCTCCTGTCTGGCTTGGGTCCTGGCAGAGAAAGTCTTTCACTAAGCAGTCACTCTTTGCCAGGTATTTCTATCTCACCTGGTTTTCATCAAATTTGTACACTCAGAGGCATCTAGCTACTTGCCCAAAGTTACACAGCCAGTAAACAACACATTTGGGACTTAAATTCAGCCCTGCCAAAGTCCAAAACACCTGGCACAACTTGCCTACCAATCACAAGCCCCTGGCTTTAATCCTTAGTGACACAACAATAAACAGTAACACCTGGCACAAAACAGGCCTTGTCAAGAGCAAGGCCACTGAAGTTGGGCCAAAGAAGGCACGAGTGAGTGGATGTGAAAGTGGAGAGCGCACAGGTGACTGTGTAAGGAAGATGGGACGTGGCTGGGAGAAAAGATGATGGGCAGCTAGGGGTGGTGAGTTTTTTTTAAAGATGTGAAAGATGATGTTTAAACACATCCCACAACAACAGCAAACAAGCCTATGAGGGACATGTATGATCCCCACTTCAGAGATGGGAAAACAGAAGCTTACAGGGGTTAAGAACTGGTGACTCTAACCAAGCACATGGTGCATGGCCTGTAATTTTAGCACTCTAGGACACTGAAGCAGGAAGATTACAAGTTCAAGACCAGCTCAGCCAAGTTAACAAGTTCAATTCTCAGTACCTCACCACGCTGACAAGGATTAACAAGTCGGAGTGTCTGGGGTACAGCCAGAGTCTGACCAGCATTCTAGGCCCCAAGCTAATCATGGACACCTACTACTGCCCATTCCTAGTGACATGGGGACAGCAGGCAAGCACAGCCAGCTCAGGGAAACAGGGCAGGTCGAGGTGGGGATGGCTGCAGTAGGGAAACCAACACAAGCCTGCTGGAGACCAGGTCATGACGATGACCCCAAGGTTCCAAAACTCCTGTTTGTCTAGCCCTTGCCCCAGTTGCCTGGGAGGGATGCTTGCCCTGTCTGTGGTCTACTGCTCCTCTCAGAGACAACTATCTCCTCAGATTCCACAGCAGGCACCTGCCCCCCATACCTGAGGACCTCCAGGCGGCAGCTCAGAGTTTTCCATCTGCACTGTCACCATGTTCCCTTAATGAGACACCCCACTGGTTTAGTAAACTGGAGTCCTTGCTTCTGGTGTCACCCTCTGCTCAACCTCCGCTATTCTACCTTAAGCAATCAAAGGACAGCCTCACCCTGATCAAATCCCTCCAAAGGTTTTCCATTGCTCTCATAAAACAGAAAAAGTAAACTATAACAACAGACAAAGCCCTGCCAGCTCTGACCCAGCGGCTTTCCCCAGAGTCCTGGCTTAGGAGTCCCTGAAAAAGCAATGCTCCGTATGGCCTGGGGCCTTTGTGTGAGTTGCTCCTGCTGCAAAACTCTTGGACAACCTCTTTACCCACTACCTCCGATTCACCTTTCTCACCTCAACTTAAACATCCATCTCCACAGAAAGCCTTCCAGTCCCCTTGTCATGTCCAACCTGCCCATTAGCTCAGTTTCTGGTGCAGGCTCCCTTTGCTTCCCACAACTCGGTCACAGTTTATGCATGTGTGAGGTCACAGCTTTTGCTCCCAGTTTATTATGCACATGTGTGAGGCTATTTTTCCACATTTCTGGTGAATGTTCAATAGCTACTTCCCACATATAATATAACACAGATCTGTCCAGTTTCCTGCCCTGGCCAGGCATCTGACCCAGTTCCTGGCATACAGGAGTATAGAACAGAAGACGACACTCAAAAGAGGAGGGTGGTGTATTTGGCCCCTCACACATGCTGAAATCCCCTGGCAGAAGTTTTCCACCAGCTCCAGGGTCCAGCTCTAGCCTCAACATGTTGCAGCCCAAAACTAGAGAGACTGGAACCTGCTAAACCAGAATGGCCTGCCACATGCTGGGGGTGGGGGTGGGGCAGGGCCTCCCTGCCAAACAAAGAGCAGAGAAGCTGGGGAGGAGAGCCAGACAGGGTCACCCACAGCGAGGAGGGAAAGGCCTGGGAGCTGTGTGGAGGCTGACCGGTGTCCAGGACCTGGCCATGGGGGGTGGGGAGGCAGGTGCTCCCTGCCTCTAGAAGCTGGACAGGAGCCAGTGCCCCGCCTGGCTAGCTTGCTCAAGGCCAGATGGGCCATGCAGTCCTATCCAGTGCAGCCCCAGGGCAGTTAGGCAGACGGCTCCCCTTGGCCAGGCCTTGCCCCGCTCCCCACCACTCCCCACCCTGTACCCTCATTCCACACCAGAACCAAACCCCAACCCTTCTCTTCCTGGACTCCCTTATGGACCTGGTCCCTTTTGTTCACCAGGAGATCTCTGGGGAGCTTGGCAGGACTCTCCCCTTCCTAAGTTGCAAACCCAAGCTCAACATTTGCCCCGACCTTGCTTCTGCCGACCTTTCCAGCCTTACCACTTTTTCTCTTCAGACAACTATCTTTTGAGCACTTACAACAAAGAGCTAGGTACCGTGCTGAGAACACATTTTGGACCCTCATAGACTGGCCATCCCCACCCTGGCCAGCCCTACAGCACCTCCTTGCTTTGCAAGTGACTGAGCCTGCACTGCGTGCCACAGTTGGGTTTCCCCACTGTGGATCCAGGATGGATCACGTTCCGGTGACTGGATGGTCCCCAGGCAGGCAAGCAAAATCAGGCTATTTTGACCACTCTGCCCTGTGCCTGCCCCATAGCTGAAGGTGTTCAGTGAAGGTCTGAACAGAACTTCTGAGACTGGGTCAAAAGGGTACCATCTGAACATGCCAAGAAGGGCTGTCACAGTGCCCTACTGCCACCCAGCCTGATTGGCTCTTGCAGCTTGACATTCTCAAGTCCAGGTCACTGACCTCTGGGTGGAAATGACCCCAGAAAGGAACTAGCCTGGGATTAGGGAGGCACACCCTCAAGAGAGCTTACAGGGCCAGGGAGAGCCAACTGGGGCACCTCCAGCTGCTCCACAGGGAGACTGACTGCTATTTTGTGCTTCCCTGAGGAACACATATTCACAGGCATACAAACAGCACCAGGAAGCAGAGGGCAGACACACAGCAGTGAAGAGTGTGTGTGTGGGGGGTGCTCCAGCAGGAGCGATTTTCCAGGTCCTGAACCTGGAATGAGCTGGTTAGTTCATTAGTGAGCTCCAGTGCTTGTTCCTAGTCCCCCTCCCCACAGGAGCCTACCTAGAGACAACCCTGGTTCTAGAAGGTCCTGGCCTCCAATGGGGGAGCAATGACTAAGTGCCAGGTGACCTCAGTTGACCTTTCCAGGTAGGTGTGATTACTTCTGTTGTGCAACAGGAAAACAGACCCAAGAAGAGAAAGCATCCTGAGGAAAGTTGAAGGGAGTAGAGTCTAGAAGGGCCACCCATAAGCACAATGGGGAGGGCACTGTAGAACCTGGATGCAGCACTCTGGTTCGTTCCTGCTTCACAGGCTCTTGGGGAGGGGAAATCACAGAACAGACACACCCTCAACTCCTCAGGCCTTTGCCCTCCTGTACCTGTAGCTCCCACCTACTACCCACCCTGCTAGCCACCAGACATTCAGCTCCAATGTCTACTGATCCCAAGTAATAGGGCCATAACCTGGGCCCCACTCACTCTTGGTCCTGGGGCCCCACTTCGGTCTGCGGTTTCTCACTGTGACTCTCTCAAAGGCTCTTCAGAAAAGCCCAGGGGCATTTCCATTTCTTCCTCCCAATCTCCCCTCATTATGCAATAATCCATTAGCAAATGCCCACTCACTTTCCAGGGTTTCCTTTTTTCTGCAAAGCTCTGCAACATCCCGCCCAAGATGCTTAGGTCATCGCTTGTGCTAGCACCACCCTAACTTACACCCATTTTGTAACTGTCTGTTCCCAGGCCTGGGTCCCCACACTGTGGGTCCTGCCCATGGCAGGCCTGTGCGAATTCCTCGTGGCCCAGTACCTGGCATAAACACAAGATCAGCAGAAACTTGCATCTCAAGTCAGGACCACCTCTGGACCTGCAGACCTTTCCTCCTGAGAAGCCAGATCCTGGGCTGGGGGAGCTGACTGAATGGGGACCCAGCTCCACGTGCGCTGCATGCCCAGGTCTCCAGCCACGCTGACTCCACATTGATGCTGGGCCTTTGGGCTAGCTGCTGGCAACTGATTCTCCACCTGCTTCCCTCCATTCCACCGAGGCCAGGGCCCTCATTCATTTGTCTCGTTAAAGGTCTATAGAAACACATTTGTCCACTCCGTGCTTCACTGCTCTGGTCAACTCTCAGGGTGCCTGCCCTGCTTTCTGCAACTGCCCTGTGAGTGTCTGGCTGTGTGCCCCTGGTGAGAAGTGTCCCGAGCACAGCCCAAGCCTGGTCATGGTTAGGGGAGAGACCCAAAATGAGTGCAGTATAAGGCAGGCCAGTAGGGCTGAGCCTGACTCCCAGGGCTGGGTCACTACAACCCCAGCACGGGCTACTGCCCCATGGCTCTCTGACTGGCAGAGTGCCCAGGTCACAATCCTGAGCCCTTCACCTTAGCCAAGGCAGATTTCGGCTTCCTCAGCCGGCTCCTATCTTAAAGCCCCTTGACTCTGGGTTCTGGTCTCTAACTAGCAAGGAGATCCCTGGAAATCTGCTTTAAAAACTGTTTCAACTTGCCCCTCGTCCAGCTCCTACTGTGGTCCAGGGCTGCTCCGCTTCTCTTACTCACCCATTGCATTCCAGGCCCTGAGCTAGACAACCACCTGAACTCCCAGAACCCACAGTCCAAGGGTGGGTAGAAAACAAAGACCCAGGTAGACTGCCACAACTGCAGTGAGAAGGCACACAGAGGAAGAACACAAAATACAGGTTCCTGGAAGTGACAGGTGGAGGGGAATCAAAATTCAGCAGGTGAAGGGCAGGGAAGAAGGTTCCAAATAAGAAACAGAAAAAATGAAGAAGGCCTTGGTGTGTAAATCGTGAACTAGATGCCTAACACATGAACAACCAAGAGTAGTTGGTGGGGGTGCAGGTGGAAGGTGACCGTGAAGACTGAGATTGGCAGAAGCTCAAAATGCCTGGCCTGGAGAAGGGTCAGGACACTACAAACAGTGGGCACGGGAACAAAAGAGTTTAAACCAAAGAGTGACTCAACATAGCTTTCCCTTTGCAGCTTTGCAGCGTGACTTTTTTTTTTTTAATTGGTACCAGGGATCGGACTCACAACCGCACACTTGCAAGGCAGGTACTTATGCAGCTGAGCTAAATCCCCAGCCTTGCAGCGTGACTCTTTAGAGCGAAAAACAGATTAGGAGGAAAGATTGGAGCCAAGCAACAGAGGCAAGCAACGTGTCAGGAGGCTGTTGCAGGATGAAGCCCAAGCAAGGGCTTGGATGAAGGTGGTGGAGAAAGAGAAGTGGATGCATTCCAAAGATATTCAGAAGGTAGAGACAACAGAACTTGGTGATGGATGAGATGTGGGATATGAGAGGGAGGAAGCTGGGAGGAGGCCCAGGCTTCTGACTTGGTGGTCAGGTGGGTGGTACTGCTACTCACAGGGAGAATGTGGGAAGCAGGTGGGGGGTGGGAACGAGAGGTGCAGGTTGAGGGGTGCTGGGTCTGAGGCAAAGGGAAGGCAGTTGTTCTCCCCAGATGCAGTTTCTTAACACTGAACTAGGCATCCTCCCCCACTCTCTTGGGCTCTGAGGATGTCTGTGGTGGGGGTGGGGGAGCACACGGAATCCTCCAACGTCCACTGGCTGCTGACCACACCTGGATGAGCCTTCACTTCCCTGCCTGCAACAGAGTCACACCTAATGAGGTCTTTTCCAAGCTGCCTCTGCAGGCTCAAGCTGTCTCCCACCAGTTTCAGCTAGGCCTGCAGTCACCCTACTTCACATGATTCTTCCTGATTTATCACCGACTTCTACTGAGACCCTCAGTCTTGCTCCTCTTTACCCAGCCCTCTCCTGGCCAGTCACCTGGAGCTCCCATTATCCTTTACCCTCATCTCAGGGCAGGAAGGAATGCCTGCCCCATCCCATTACCTTCCAGCCCCACCCAAGGCCCAGAGTCTGAGGACAAAGGGCAGTGTGCTTTAGTGCTGGTGCCACCCCCTCCAAGATTGGTTGCTGAATAACTCATGAGCCATTACAGAAACAGCCCTTGGTGGGGCAAAGGGAAGAGATCTGTGCCCAGAGACTTGGAGGGGGTGGAGGGACCCTATGGCCTGCTGACGTGAAGGCTGACCCCTGGCTTGGCCAAAACAGCCTCTGAGCTCCAGACAGCTGGGAACAGTCCCTTCCCCCAGGGACCTCAGCTCCAACCTTGCCCCTCCCTCCAAGCCTACAGATTGGCTAAGCCTGCCCTGTGCTCCGCCTCCCACCAGTAACCAAGCAGAGGTAACCATGGTGACGGGGCGGCTGCGGCCAGTCAGTAGTGCCAGGCGGGGGAAGGGCAGCAGCAGGAAAAGGACCAAAGTTCAGAGTTAGACCTGGGTAGGGCACAGATTCTATCCACATCTACACACACACACACACACACACACACACACACACGACGCACACATGCACAGATGCTACAGCTCAGCACAATCTTTTTCCCATTTCCAGGGAAGACGGGCCAGGGAAGAGGGATGCCCTCTGCCTTGAAGGTTTCAAGTGAAAGGGAAGGAAGGGCTTGGTCTTACCACCTGGACCCTGCCGGACTGGCCCAAGAGAAGAGCTGTGAGTAGCTCTGGCTTCTGAGCCCTCCTTGAACCTGTGCACACATGTGGCATCATACACATTCCCTGTGTGCTGCCCTCTACTTCCACACTGCTCTCCAGACATAGATCACCAGGAGGCTTCTACACAGATCCACAACTGTGGGTATGTCACACAAAGACCATATGAATCCAGGACATGTCTCATCCCAGCCCCATAAAATAGGGCTATGCTTAGGCACATTCTACCCTGCTGAGCCTAAGAATACACAGGCAACTCTGCAGGATGTTTCTGGGAAGCAGTGGGGTCAGGTACTCTTTGGAGGGAGCTCCAAGCAGATTCTCTCTAGAGTGCAATCTGGCCATCCTATTTCTCTTAATAATAAGTGGTTCTGCCCAATCCCAGAGACCTGCTAGGAACAATGTCACCTTTCAACTTGGGAGATTCAGACTTTGAGGGGTCAGACTTACTGTCGCCATGGGCACCTGTCACCAAACCAAGCATCACAAGTGCAGGCACAAGGGGCACCATCATCCTCCCTGGGGCTAGCTCCAGGGCCATCCAGGGCTCTAGCTCCACAGCTAGCCACAGCCCAGGACAATCCACCTGTAACGGAGAGAAGGGCAGAGCCAGTTAGCTGATGTTCACCAAAGTCCTGCCCCACAGACCCGCCTTGGACTATACAACGACCACCCAAGTGTTCCTCATTGAATCCCAACATTGACAAGGATAATCTAGTCACACTGTGGTCTTCAGGGTAGTAAGCACCAGTAGAGGGAACAAGGAACCACTGAGACTGGAGATGTACAGAGATGTTTCACCCTAGATCTTGAGCTTCCAATTCAACCAGCTAAGGACAGAAACTGAACAAGGACAGGACAGAGAGACAAGGAGCAGTGAGCAGCTAGATGGCCCACAAAACCCAGACTCCCAAGTCTCTAGGGGCAGTCTATTACCTATTTTCTTCCCAGCAAGGGGAGGCAGGAAGCAAGAGGCCAGACCCCTATATGCTGAGCACAACCCCACAACATAGACTAGTTAGCAGCAGTCAGCTCCAGGTATCAGAGGATTGGAGCCAATGCCACAACCAGTCAGGACTCGTCAGGACTGCACTCAACAAGTTGCAGCTGCCCCACCTGGCCACCCTCATCCTACCTAATTCCCATGGTGCCTTCCCACTCCATAGAGAAACAACAGGGAGGCTTTAATGGCCAGGAATGGAGGTGTTGGACCCTTACTATGAGTCTACCCTCATGCCTTGTCTTCCCTTGCCCTGAAAGCCCAAAGCAGATCAGGGTAGGGAGGAGAGGGACAGTGTTTTGACCAGCTGAAAGCCTCCGGGCCATGCTCGCAGGATCTGCACCTGTGTACCCGCTCTACTCTGCAGACACCTGCACAAAGTCGTCCTTGAAGGCAGGCTTCACACTCAGACACAAAACTACTACTCAGCCTCTGTCCTGAACATTGGAGGGCCTCCCTCCCTCTGCCTGGGGACGTCAACCAAACTGCAGCAGTGCCCAAAGACGCTGCTCACACTTTACTCTGGGCAGGGTGCTGGAACATGGTCAGTCTCTCACTAATGCTCTGAAACGTCGACAGGGCATGATGAGACAGTAAGTGACACTGAACATACCTTGGGGTCCCCCAGTGGTACCCAGAGACTCTGGTGCCTGATGGCGCATAATGGTAAGAGAATTTGTAAGGTGACAGGACAGGTGAACAAGAGGGACAGGGATCAAAGATGGTTCTGGTCTCTTCTCAACTGGGATAGTCTGAAGTCAAAGGGTCAGAGGGCAGTAGATGAACTAAGGCGTTGGACATAACAGGTGGGACAAGGAGTGAAGTAGGGACTGAACACAAAGGGAAAGTGAGGGTAGATGGTGATGTGCACTGTCTCAGGATCTCACCAAAACTCTAAGACAGAAGTTGAGCAGCAAAAGCAATAAAGCAGAAGGCGCATGTAGGCATCCAGCTCCATTTTCTCCAAGCCAGTGGGTCTGCTCAGCGATCAGCTGAGACCACAATGATTCATTCCCTGCACGGTCATGTTGGGGTGGGGTTGCATTATCACTAAGATTCTGTCTGGGCTTGGTCATCACAGCACTGTGGGATACAGTGCACCCAACAGCAGGATCCAACTTCCCAGAGTCGTCAAGTGGTCACTGCCTGATCATGGAAGCATGGTTCCCTGATGTGACCACCCTGGAGCTGCAGCACAGATGCTACAAGTTGACAACTCAGTGATGCATTACATCAAAGAACAGGTTGGAGAGTGCTTGAGACAGGCATCATGAGATGCAATAATACGACAGTCACAGAGGTTAACTCCCAGGCTCAAGCATTCCAGGCAAGGAACGCTTACTGCAGATACCATTGCCATACCCTCCAGTACTAGCATCATGGTCGTGGGGGGATCTCTGGTGCAGACATAAAGGGGCAAAGTTAGACAGCACAGATATTACAAAGTACAAATGCACAGCAATCATCATGGGATGGAACTCCCCAGTACAATTATCACAGAGGCTTAATCCCCTGTAGCTGCCTTGGTACAGTAATCACAGCACTGTAAATCCCAGGTGCAGACATCGTGGAAAGTATAGCTGTCTGCTGCAGACATCGTGTGTGTGCACACAGAGGGGGCAGACATCTGGGGATATAGCTGTCTGCTGAGGGTATTCCTGGACTGAAATCCACTGCTCCACTATCACACTATTACATGACACTCCATTACAGACATTGGTGGGGAAGAGGGGGACTGGTTCCAGCAGTAAAGGGGTGCGAGGCTGTCATGCGGCTATCATTCCCAGAACATCCATGTGGTACAACCTCAGATGAGATTCCAGACATGGGGGTCAGAGACCTGGTTCTTGTTTCAAAATAAAAAGGGTGCCAGGCATGCTGGTCCACACCTGTAACCCCAGCACTTGGGGAGCTGAGGCAGGAGGATCACAGTGAGTTTAAGGCCAGCCTGGGAAACACAGTGAGTTCAAGGCCAGCCTGACCTACAAAGCAAGACTTTGTCTCAAAAAAATAGTAGTAGCAAGATTATCATATATGGGTACAAATTCTCTATGAGGAATGTTGTCATTATGTATATCTAAAACCAGTAAAATTTAAAGAACACAACAAAGCTGATCTACTTAGAAAATCATTTCACTTCTGTGTATAAGGCATGTGGGGGGGGACTAGGGATCTAGCTCAGTGGTAAGAATGCTTGCCTAGAATGCATCAGAGGACTATAACCAGTACTAGGTTGAGTCCCTAGTACTGCAAAATAAAAAATAAATTAGTAAGTAAATAAATAAAAAGGCCCAAACACTTAACACTCAAGCTCAACTCAGACTCCCTGGACTGTACTGCAGACCATCAGTTCTACCACACTGACATACTTGGGCAACAAAACGATTACATGCCTTATGGTATAGCATATAATTGGATGCAGTTTTTCAACATTCAGAATGGTTTTAATGTATTTTTTTTCTTTTTTGCTACATCAGTGTGAAGCTGCCAAGTGCCCTTTCTTAGGAAGAACTGTCCTTTATTCTAAAATTTTGTCCTTGGTGCTAAAATGTCTTTTCTTGTATGCTATGATGGAGATAGCAGATAGCAGTTGTTCTTTTCTAACATCCTTAGTTAGCAAACGAAAAACTGCCAAGCAATCTGGTTTGTTGTCTGGCCCCCAAATACTTTTGGAGAGTGTACCGATTTGTGAACCAAAGGGCCTGTGAATCGCTGCTCTGAGCAAAGAAGAGAAAGCAGGCAGTAGAAGTACAGTGAGCTGCAGGACTTGCACATAAACGTCGCAGAAAATGCTTGCTACCTAGAGGCTATGTCACCTCCACATGGCCCATTCTAACCACCCTACTCCCACCAGCCTCTGAGTGGCCTGAGGAGCCAGGTAATGCCAGGATGGAGGAATCCCGGCTGGAGGACAGCTGGAATCATTCCAAGGCCCCCTCACAAATATGCAAACACGGATTGACTTATGTCCCATGGGCACAAGTTATTATTCACTAATATTAATTAATCTCCAAATACCACCTGTTCATAGAGCCTCCCCCACCTTCTTCCCCACGACAGGACACTGGTCCCTGAAGGCTGGTACTCGCAATAGACAGAGCTAGAAAGGAGGGGGATCCAGGGCCTACACAGTGGTCAGCCAAGGGAAGACGCCAGGCTTGGGCAATGAGGCGAGCTCGTGGGGCAGGGAGAGCTGGAGGCTGTTCATCTTCTGACCAGTGGTAGGCAGCTAACTGAGCCCTTTTGTCATGTTCTGGACAGTTCACTGCGTGGCACTGCAGCAACTGCCACGGAGGCGGAAACAGCCCTAGTTATACTTGGGAAGGGAAAACCACCATGTTTCCAACTCTCACCAAACCAACCGCTGGATTATTAGAGAAATAAATCAGTCTTAGCCATAACCCCTGCCCCAGGGAAGGAGCTAGCAGGAATCGCCTCAGACTGCCTTCTCTCTTGCTAGCCAGGGGGTCCAATCTGTGAGCACAGCCAGAAGCAGCCTTCCATCCACAGCTGCTATGGGGCTCCCCCAGCTGCACTGAGCCCCTTATGGGCATCAGCTTCTCTAGCGAGTGGAGGAGCAGTCAGGAGGAGAGTCAGAACCTGGAACCCCTTCCTGTGAAGCCCCCAAGGATCAATGCTACCAACTCTGCTGCTCTGGACCTCTGCACTCCCTGTTCTCTTCTACCCCAGTCACTTTATCCCCAGCACTCAGCTCTAGTGATCCATCATTAACCTTCCTTGATTGACCTTCCCGCCTTCAGATTTGTACAACATAGTGAAAATAGCAGGAGGAATGCAGGCCAGTGGTTCTCAAGCCACAGTGGGATTGTCCATGGGATATTAGGAGATACTTTTGATTGTCAGGATGGGCTAGGGCTGAGTGCACTAGCACACACCTGTAATCCCAGCACTTGGGAGGCTGAGGCAGAAGAATTATGAGTTTGAAGCTGCAAGAGTTCCTGACTCAAAAAACTAAATCAAACAAACAAAAACAAAGATTGGGATTGAGGGGTGAGAGCTACTGGCATCTAGTGGAAAGAAACCTATGATACTGCTAGACATCTTACTTACAGTAACAGGCCAGTGCCCACAACAAAAGATTATCTGCTCCAAGGTGTCAACAGTACAGTCTGAGACACTCTGATATACAGCGCACTACTTTGCCAATTCAACCCGAGGCTTGACTTGACCCTTACCCCAGAACATAGTCGCCAGTGAGTTCTGGGCCCTGAACCCAATGCAGTCCCAACTTGGCAGTGAGTCCCCACCATTTTTTTTTTTTGGTGCTGTGGGGAATTGGGGCCTTCACACTGGTCTACACCCCCAGCTTTTTATTTTGAAACAAGATCTCCCTAAGTTACTAAGTTGCCCCAGCTGAGCTTGAATTTGTGCTCCTCTTGCCTCAGCCTCCAGAGGGCTAAGATTATAGGTGAGTACCACTACACACAATTTAACTTGCACCAGCTGGTTCTTGGGCCTCAAGACCTCACAGAATCTTCTCCTAGCCTCCAAACCAGCTCAGCCTGCAGAAGTTAGGACCTACAGAACACTTTGTCTTCACCTCTCCACACGCCATCAGCAAATGGCTTCCCTGGAGGACAGAGTAGTTCCCTTTCAGGTTCCTCTTCTGGTGAGACTAGGCTTTCAGGCAGGTCAGACCCATCCACTGGAAGATGGATAGGACATGGTATCCTCACAACCCCTCTCTCTATCTGGCCTTTCCTACCTATGCCATGGCCCTTCCTGTGGCACCCTCGACAAAACCCCATGCCTATCTTACCAAGATCATATAACCCAGGCTGCTACGTTTTCCCCAAGCAGTCCAGCCCCATCCCTGACACAGCCTTCTTCATTCAGCAATCTGTGCAGCACTGCTCATTGGGCAGGGTGATGATCAAGAGGCATAGGCTCTGCCTTCAAGGAGCTTATGGAGAGAACAGGTCCACCAATATCTCAGCTCAGGATGGCCCAAGAGAACTCATCCCCCTCAGTGCCCTCTTCCTCCAGAGCCCCAGTCTCAGTAAGGGACAGCACCATCAACTCAGCCACCCCAGCCAGTGAATCCTTGGCAAAAGCTCCCTTTCCTCGTCCTGCACAATTTGTTCGTACATTTTAAGCTGCCCTGCCTCCATTCCAACCACCTCCAACCCTCTTGGTGGGCTTCCTCCCTCTGACCACTTCCTTCTAACTCATCCTGCACACAAACCAATGGCAGCTGCTGGCTCATAAAAATGCAAATGTCATCAAATCCATCACATGCACTTTATTCGTTGTCTTATCCCATAACAAGCATACTTCACAAATGAACAAATGAATGGCAAACGGATCGGTGAGTGTGCAGGCGGTGCTTTACTGTTTAGAACTTTTTTTTTTGAGACAGGGTCTTGCTATGTAGTTGAGGCTAACTTTGAACTCCTACTGTAGCCCAGGCTAGCCTTGATCCTCCTGCCTCAGTCTTCTGAGTGCTGGGATTATAGGCATGCACCCACCCCACCCAGCCCTGCTTAGAACTTTCAATACCTCCAGATCGCCCTGAGGAAAAGTCCAGAGTTGGTTCAGCCTGACATCCAAGGTCTATCATGTTACTCCAAACCTCATTCCTTACAACTTCAGCCTGTCTTTACTTCTCACAGGAAAAAGGTGGCCTCAAAGAGACAAGGAGTGATAGGCCTCTGATTGTGCTCCTTCTACTATAACCTCCAGTTGACGGTCTTCTGTGAGTGGCAAGGCAGATACACAGATCTGGTGCAAGTTCCAGGACATCACCCGGAGGCTGATTTCACACTCACAGCAGCTGATGAACTGCGTATCCTTCCCACCCCCTCAATACCTACTCCAGCCAGAAACTCCTGAACGTCTCTCCACCCCATCCCACACTCAGCTCTTTACTGTATCTCATCTACTCTGCCTCTCTGTAGCCCTCAAATCCATTCTCTCCACTGTCCTCACTGTCTTCCTGGTCCAGGCGTCCACCAACTTTCGGCCACACACACTGATCATAGCATCCTGGGTCACCCTTCCATGGCTCTCTGTAGACCTCTCATCAAAATCCAGGCTGCTCAGCCAGCCCACAGAACCCCGCACTCCAGCTTCTGGCCACAACCGGGGGTACACTCACCAGGTCTTTGCTTGCTCACGCCTGTCACTCTTGCTGGACAATCAGCACTATGGGCAGGGCACCGGGGCCACCGCTCCTTCCTGGAAGGGGGAAATGGATAACATCAAAAAATTTCATCGTAGCAGCACATCTATGGGAATGGGCACTCAAAATTTGTTGTATATGTAGGGCAAAAAAGCTGGTTACAGAGCTATCAATGTAAGATGATCCTCATTTAGTAAAAATGCTCATCTTTTTACATTCCTCTTTCTCATTCAATACTCCCTGAGCGCTCACTCTGTACTAGGCATTCATCTGTATATATGCAAGCAATAGAGATGAAGACCCTGTAAACGGTGCTGGAATTTGTGTCCAAATTCTTAGAATGCCAGGCATGGTGGCACATGCCTTTAACACCAGCACTCAGGAGGCTGAGGCAGAACTGCTGCAAGTTCCAGGCCAGCCTGGGTTACACAGTGAGACCTGTTTTAAAAAAATAAGACAAAAAAGCCCAAATTCTCAGAATGTAATTTGTACCCAAATTCCTTAGAATGATACTGGAGCCAACAGTTAGCCAACTGGCCACCTCTACAGCTGTACCTGCCATGCTCCCCTTCTACCAGCTAGCCACAAGAACTTTCTCTTCTGACCTTCAAATGTGCCAAACTATTTCCTGTCTCCCAACCTTGCCCATGTTTTATGCCACTGCCAGGAATAGGCAACCATGGTTCTTCTGGTTAGTTACACATCAAATCTTATATCCAATGGCACTTTCTCAGGAATGCCTTTAATGACATCAGAGACTACATGCCTAGACCTTGCCTTGGAATATTGACCACAAATGTAATTATTTATGGTCTTATACAATTACTGAGTCACTACAATAAGCTCAGTATATAATAAGCCACTGCTGCCCAGCTCAGTTCTGCATCTCTAATGCCCAGCAGGGAGTCTACCACATAGTAGGTGCTCAGTCAGTGCAAGCTGAATGAGTGAATGAATGCATGAATGTGAGCTGAATGAGTTGACAGAAAACAGCCCAGCCTGGAGGAACACCCCAGCATACATGCCACTCTTCAAAGGAGCTTCAGGGGCAACATTATTGACTTCCTGTTTCTCTGTAATTTTTAAAATGAAAGTATGCCCCTGGATGCCTCCTCTGGGAGCCCGGCTCCTTCCTTCTAGAACCAGTGCTGAGTTCCCACCAGTGTGGGCACAACCTGGGTTGGGGAAGTGGTCAGTCACACTCACATTTTCTTGCCACAGCACAGCTACTTGGCTCTGCTGGTACCCACCCGATTGCAGGCTACACCTCACAGCAGGCTTCTCCTTGGCCTCACCCCCCACAGGCACAGCGAACCTGCTCCATGCCTCCTCCCGGAACAGACACACAGGAAACACAGAGGCCACGGGCCTGGGAGCATCCTCAAGAGTCCAGATGGACCCTCATCCCCAAGCTGAGGACCAGCTCCATACCTGGGAGTCGTCCTCACTTGAGACCGATCTCCTTCAGCAAGATAGCAGAGTCTTCCATAGCACAGACCTCAACTGCTCAGCACTGTGCTCACCGACCTTGCCTCCACGGACCCTGCCCACACCAGAAGAGCAGTCTTGGGCTCAGGATGCCCACACACTTCCCTCTCCCAGTCCATTGTGTTTCTTCACAACATTCCCAGTGGCTGCTGCTCCCAGCATGAAAGCTGCCAGGCGAGTCTGGCTAGACAAACCAGCTTCCGTGGTCTCAGTTCTCAACTCAAAGGCCGTTTGTCTAGAGACACCCGCTGGGCCTCTGGTGCCTGACTGTAAGGTCGCCAGCTTCACCACCGCTCAGAAACTCTGAGCAGAGGGGCAGTGTCCAAGGCAGAGAATAGGAAAGGTGTTTCAAGTCACCAGGCACTGCTGCCACACCAGACGCACTGGGCCTTGTGCTTGGAAACTGGGACGGACCCTAGGTTGAGTGGGAGCCACTCCTGAAAAGAGGTGTGCACCCAAAATGGTCAGGAGGCTGGTCCTGAAGCAGACTAAACATACACAAGACCTTGAGCTTGGTAAGACCTGGAGGCACATACAAGCACCCGAGCAGGCTTTCACAACAATCAGAACAGCTAGCTGAATCACCCAGTCCAGGATTAAATGGCCCCAAAACAATTTACCTGAGCAATCAAGTCACTCAGATCACTAATAGTGGCCCTAGAATCACAGTGGTGGCCCAAGGCTCATGTGCTGCAGCAGGCTGTTTGTTACCACTGGAAGTTCTTAAGTTTGCCATCACTGCCCCAGAAGCAGCAGCTGAAACACCACTAAGGAGCTAAAACCAGAGTTCTCAGTCCCAGTGACTGGGAATAAGCAGAGACCTGGTGCAGACAGATCTTGAAGCAAATGCAGGAAGAAAGCAGTTTGGTCGATGGCCATGGCTCAGAAAGGGAAGAAAGAGGACCTAAACACCTCGAGGCTACCTCTCCTCAGAATCTCAGTTCATGTCCACCCTCTGGGGTCTCTTCTACAGGGCTGCATATTTTAGCCTTTTCACAGCCTGCTGACCTGAAGGTCAAAAGGCCTTGGGTGACACACAGAACTCCACCAATGTCCACGAGGGCTGGGAGCAGGGCACCTACCTCATTGAGCTCCCCACCTGTGAACCTCAGCTTGGAACTTCAGCTACTTGAGCTGGGCAGATTCCTTAACCTTGGTAGTGTTTTGGTTTAGTTTTTGTTTTTTTTTTTATAGGGGGAGATCAAGAATCAAATTTAGGGCCTTGCGCTTTCTATGCTGTGCTGCTGAGAACTGTATCCCTGGCCCTGGGTTTTTGCTGTTAGTTTTTTTCAGTACAGTACTAGGGACTCAATCCAAGGCCTTCTCATTGAGCCACAGCCCCAGTTCTTTTTTAATTCTGAGTGTGACAGGCTATCACTCGCCTAGGCTGGCTTTGAATTTAGGATCCTCCTGTCTCAGCCTCCCAAAAAGCTAGGATTACGGGTATGCACTACCACACCCAGGAACAGTGTATATTTCTAAAGCCATCCTGGGTGATCCTGATGGGTTGATCCTGATGGGTTTGCATTACCCTTGTTGAACAAGGCACACTAACAACTGCTACCGCTAAGTAATAGTACTTACTAGACACTGGGTCCTGTTTTAAACACTTTGTGCGTATTAACTTTAATCCTCCTAACAACCTTGTGAGGCATGGAATTCTACTATGCCTATCTGACAAATGAGGAAACCAGATCAGAGATATTAAGTACTATAACTTGCTCAAGCTCAAGCTCAAGTTCAAAATCAAAGTCTGAGCTCTTTGTCACTGTGTGGGGGCTGCCTGCCACGCAAACCATTTTGTGGTGCTGAGGACTGAACCCACGGCCTTGAGCATACTAGATAAGCTCTTTGCCACTGAACTGCAGTCTCAGCTCTTTGTTTCCTGAAATATGGTCTTACTAAATTGGCCTTGAACTCAGCATTCTCCTGACTTAGTCTCCTGGGTGCTAGGATTACATGCATGTGCCACCATGCCCAGTTGAGGTGGTCTCCTCTCCGTGAGCACTGCCCCTCGTTCCCTCACAGAACTCCTGGATCTCTTCAGGCTGGGCTTGCTCTCCCAAACTCTGCATCTTCATACTCGATCCTCTTGAAAGTGCCTTTTCTTTCTTCTTGAGTTGGTGAATCCTATTTATTCCTTTAAATCCAGTCCAGAAAGTCCCCCTCTTGATCTCCTCTGGGACTCTGACCTCTAAACTCTCCCCTGCCTCACGTTGAATCTTTTTAACGCTGTTCAGAATTGAGTTGCTTTAGGTGGGCTGATGTCTCAACCTCAGCAGCTCCTAAGGGATGAACTGCCTCTTCTACGTAAAAAAAATAAGACATGCTGGGCATGATGGCACACCTGTAATCACAGCACTGGGGAGGCTGAGGCAGGAGGACTGCCAGTTCAATGACAGCCTTGGCCACATAGTGAATTCAAGACCAGCCTGGACTACATAGCGAGACACCGTCTCAAAAAAGACTGCCAAACAGAAAGTGCCTAGTCTGGTGTCTGGCATATAGTCAGCAATCAATAGTAGGTTAGCGAATTGCTTTTGCATTCCCACAAAGTGACTGGCAATGCACTGCCACCCATTCTTTTGATTCTCATAGCAGCCCTGGGGCCAGCCTGGGTCTGGAATTAAGACTTAAGGAGAAAAGCACCCCTCCTCCCCAGATCTCAAGGTGGAAGGCAAGGGTATACCACAGGCTCTGATATGAAGGTTTGCATCCTATGTCCCTTAAGAGATCCCTTGAAACGGGATTCCCAGTTACCAGTGCTGGGAAGAAAAGGAGAGGGTATAATAATGGGCAGGGTCAGTACACATCACATATGCAATTCCCAAGAAATAGGTTCTAGCTCATCTCCCATCTCCTGCAAAATGCTTTACCAGCACCCAAATCCCCCCTATACCTTCAGAAGCTCTACCCACCATGCCAGGGGTAACAGTGCATACAAGGCTGCAAGGAAGGGAAGAAGGTCACTAGCCACAAGGACGAGGAAGAGGAAGAATTACATTAAAGCAACTTCCTAGTTTAAAGGAAAGAAGGGAAAACAGCTGGAAAACAAAACTATGAAGACATTTCAAAAAATAAGACAAAAACTGTAAGAGTAAAAATATGCAAAAAAGTGTAGGTACCAAAAAGTGCCAAAGAGTGTGTTGTGCACAGGTGTGCTGTGAGTGTAAGCACAGAGAATTTCTGAGCACTAGTTGCAGTGAGCCAGAGTTGGCAAGACAGAAGACAAGAAGTGAATGTGGGGTGTAGAAGGGTGGGGGCAAGCTGTGCAGGACTGCAGTGGGATGCCAGAGTGAGCAGTGAGGCTGAGGGCACCAGCTGGTCCTAGGGTAGTCATACCTGCTCCTTTCGGAAGCTCACATAATCAGGAAAAAAATAGGAATTTTCATGCTCCTTGAAGAGTTAATAAGGTACCAAACAGGCCTTCCTTTGGTTTCCTGTCATAACTGCTCTAGACCCAAAAGAGCCCCGATGCCTCTCAAAGGATCCCTGGCTGGATTCTTCCTCCTGGAACCTCTGAGGCCTCCTCCCACCCCAACGCACCTCCCTAGATTCACGGGCCAGATCTGGCACCAAATCACTCGGATCCCTGGCGTGTCCCTTCACAAGCCAACGTGGCGCCTGGGTCACCAACACTGGGCAATCCAGCCGCCCAGGCCCGGCCCCGCTGTCTTCAGGGGCGCCAGGGAGAGTCTCCTGGCACTGGTGGCCTCCCTTCCTTTCACTGTCCAGGTAGATACTATGGCTGCCGCCCCATCGGCTCCCACTCCGCGGCCTGCACTGGGGGAGGGGGCAAATCGGGGAGAAGGCCAAGCCCTCCCCTCCCAGGTGGAGGAACTAGAGGGGCAACATTCCAGAGGGGGGAGGGGCCGCAAAGAGGGGGTGCAGAGACAAGTGCAAGACGGGGAGGGGGGCATAGAGTCCCGAGGGTATAGAACAGGGACCCAGGAATGAAGAATACAGACCCAGGGAGAGAACAGGGCGACCCGGGGTAGAAACAACAGGGGGACCCAGCCAGAAAAGCGGAGGCCCGGGAGGGCAGAGACAAGGCAGCAGAGAAGAGAAGGGAGACACCCGGAGGGGCAAGGCTGCGGTTGGAGGGACCCTGGGACCGCAGTGGGTGAGACTGGGGGCAGAGACACCGACAGGCCGACTCTGAGGGAAAAAGAAGTCGCGACGAAGACTCGGCACAGCAACGGGGGACTGGGCACACCGGGATGGGACAGGGCGCAGGGCGGCGACGGAGCGAACTTTCGGAGCGGGTGCGGGCGGACACGTCCTTTGGGGCAGGTCGCTCCGGGGCCTTGGGGCGCCGCTCAGCAGGCTGAAGGGCCCCGCCGCCCGGCCCCTCCCGAGCCCCTCCTGAGCCCATGCTCGCGCCCGGGGGGCGGGGGCCCCGACTCGGCCGGGCGCGTCCCGGGACCGCACGTGCGCCTGGGCGGCCAGCTAGGGGGCGGCGGCTGCGGGCGTCCCGCCGGCGGGGGCGGGGGCGCCGGGCGGGAGCGCGGGCGGACCTGCCCGGGGCCGGGGGCGAAGAGAGGCCGAGGACCGCCTCCGAGCGCGCCCGCGTCGGAGGCTAGTGGCGAGGCGGGACCGGGGCGGGAAGCGCCCCTGCGAAGGGAAACTTTGCACCGGGGGACGCGGGCTGCGGCTCAGGTGCGGCGGGAGGAGGGGCGGAGAGGGAGGGAGAGAAGGAGGGGGCTCGCCGGCCGGCGTGGGGGGGGCGCGTCTGCCGCGAGGAAAGCGCGGGGAGGAGCCGCCAGGCCTGTGGGGGGCCGAGCCGAGACTGCGGGCGCGGCAGGTGGGGACGCGGCCCGGCCTCCGCGGCTCCCCGGTCCCCCGGGACCGCCCCCGAGTCCCCGCGGTGCACACGGGGGAGGGCGTGGGGCGCGGGGGAGGGCCAGGCACGGAGGGGCCGGAGAGGCCCCCAGGTCACTCACCGCCGATCCAGGGGCCGTCGGTCCGCATGTCCCCCCGCGCCGCCGAGGCCGCCGCTCCCGCCACCTGGCCCCGCTCCCGCCACCGCCGCCCAAGCCGGAGCTGGAGCCGGAGCTGGAGCCCGAGCCGCCGCCTCTGCCGCCTCTGTCGCCGCCGCTCCCGCGCCAGCCCCGGCCGCGCGCCCCCGCTCGCGCCCGCGCCCGCGCCCCTGCCCCTGCCGTGCGCGCCCTCGGCGCCGCCCCTCCCCGCGTGCACTCTCGCTCGTACAGCAGCTGAGCCGCGTAGGCCGGGAGAGGCCGCAACGAAGCCTTGAGTCTAAACCCACGGCAACGCCAATTTTGATTTTGAATCCCAAGCATGAGCATGGACAGACCCCAACTCCGTTACTAGGTCCAGATCCTTCTAGTGGCTTCCGAATCCTAGTATGAACCTTATACTGTTCTAGGACCCCATTGCCTCCGAATACAATCTAAACCTGATCCTGACCCACCCTTAAATCCTGTGTTGAGCCCAGACCTATAAATCTGTTTTGAAATTGGCACAGCAGTTTTTTTGTGAAATGCTATACTGTATGTCCCCAGTTACCGATTCTAACCCTAACACCTTCGTTAATTTGACCTGCCCTAAGCTTAATAGTGACACTGGCACAACCCTGTGCCAGCATGAATTCCAGTACTCAGGCTGAGCCCACTGTCCCTAAATGAGCCCTAATGTCCTACAGCCGCCTTGTTCCTCTAGGCCCCAATCCACTTAATACAAGCCTAAAATAACAGTACGCACTTCCCAGGTCAACACCAACACACTTTCTGAATCTGGGTTCTCAATTTCAAATCCAGAGTTGGGATTGGATCACCAGTAAAGGTCCCCTAACACAGATACTGACCTTACATCTCATCCACCTTTGTGACTGTTTGGGACCCTAATCTGACCCTAACTCTAATGTTCTCTTTTGAGACAGGATCTCACTCTGTGGTTCAGGCTGCCCTTTAACTCATGTAGCCCAGGTTGGCCTTGAACTCACAACGATCCTCCTGCTTCAGCCTCCTGAGTGCTAGGATTACAGGTGAGAACCACTTCATATAGTTTTAATAATCTTGAAGCCCATAATAGGCAAATTGACTTTGCAGAAACTCCACCCAAGCCCCTCCCCGCTTTGTCCCCACATTCACTGTCTGACTAGTATCAGCCCTTATCAGAGGTTGACCAGCTCCCCAATACTTATACTAATCCTAACTGGTACAAGTTGGTCTTTGAATTCAACACTTGATAATGCCCCTAAGTTGAACATAACCTTGTATTGGGTTTCTGACTCTTCTCCTCAAACTTAAATACTGACCCCATAAATTTTTGGACTATACCAATAACTTACCTGAAGATTTAGTCCAAGTCCCAGTCCTTGTAGAATTGGTAAGCTCTAAACAAAAAGACAGTCTTTGAACCAAAGCCCCTACCTTCAGACAACCCCCCTTCCCTCATGCCTCCACCACAAAACTACCCAGTGCTTTCCTGTCTCCAGCCCAACCTCATCCCTGGCCAGTTAGGTTTCACCCTAGGGGGCAGGGGAAATGCCACCACTGCCTTGGGTCAGATGAGACTCTGTTAGGTTTCTGGTCTTTTGTGGGGTCTGACTGATACAGTCAGAGGTGTTTTTTGCTTGTTTTGAATTTTGTCTTTGTTTTGAAAAAGGGTTTCATTATGTACTGCAGGCTGGCCCTGAACTCACTAGGTAACCCAAACTGACCTTGAACTTGAAGGTCCTCCTGTCTCAGCCTCCTGAGTGCTGGGATTACAGGCATGTGCCACCATGCTCAGCCTTGGTGAATCTGAAGTCAAGTCAGAAATAAAACAAAATTTGAAGATTGTCGAGGTACCTGGATTCTGGGATCGCCATGGTAATGTGCAGGGCAAGGTCAGGGCTCCAGGCTGAGGGATCTAGTTCTGGTTATCACCTAATTCACAACCTGCTTTTGTCCTGAACTTGGAGTCAGAAGCAGTGCGTGTGCGCCCCCTGGTGTGTGAAAAAGGGATGGGACCGGCTCCAGAGATTCTGGGTAGACAATTTGGTCAGGATGACAAACTGATCAAAAATGAATACTCCATTCAGTGGTTTTTCAACCATTGGTAATTTTGGTGTATTGTGGGCAAGCTGCTGCAAGTCTGATGCATCTTTAGGCATTTTATGGCCTATTTTTCATAACTTTGAGGGTTTATTCCTCCCCCCACCATTTTAAAAAGTATGTTTTCTAGCCAATTATGCCTACTCATTGCTGACTAATGAAAACAGTCTTTCCCTTTGGCTTCGCTGGCTCACACTGCTCCTTTGCTACCCTTTCAGTAGTTTCTTTGCTGTCCCTTCTTCAGCAGTTCTGGGGCTCTGTCTTAAGCTCTGCCCCCTTTCCAGGGAAAGGGAATTACTACCAGTCATAGGCAGAGGACTTCCAAATTGTTACCTCCAGTTTGGGACTCTCATCTGAGTCCTGGATTTAAATACCAAGAGCATTCTCCATATCACTCCCTGGATGTCCTGCCGGTAAACAAAATCTACATCTCAAAAAAAAAAAAAAAAAATCTGTATCTCTCCCACCTTGGGCAGCTCCCCTTGTTCCCAAGCAGTGTCATCCTTGGTTACTCAGCCACTGGGCCGGAAATGCAGAGATCTTCCCTGTGACACCCCTGTCCAATTAGTCATCAGTCCTGCAGACTTTGAAAATGGAAAGAGGCAACAGACCATGTGGCCCCATACAGGACACAGAGAGAGTTTCTGACTTTTAGGTTTCAGTCCACACAAAGCCACACTGGTCATAGACTCATCTGTGCATTGTCATACAGTGATACTCCTTGAGACTTGCTCTACCTTGAGTGGTTTCAGTACTTTGGAACCGGTGCCTCTTTAGAACCATCACTTCCTCCAGGAAGCCACATCTAATCCCTGGACTGGGTTAGGGCTTTGCTTTCCTCAGGTCTAATGTTTGGGGGTCACTGTTATCTGCATCTGTGTTCATTTCCTGCACTTACAGATCATGAAGTCCTTGAGAATAGGAGAAATCCTTATTCCTTATCCACTGCCATGTTTCTGTGGCCAGCACAAGGGCCTGACACACCCTAGGTGCACGATACATATTTGTTAAAAGAATAAAAAGATGAATTTCCCCTTTCTTTGCTCAAGAAAGCACATGAATAACCAGGTGCAAAAAGAGATTCCTGACCAGTACTTTCAGCTTGCATTCAGATTCCTCTATGTGTTTGCCACACACTGGAAGAGGGGTTTGATGGTGTCTTCTGGTGCATGTATCTGCTGACTTGGGCCTCAGTAGATCTGACCATCTGGCAACTCTGACCCTCTGCCCAGTGCTGCCCAGCTGGTGAGCCTAACACTTGGGATGGGGGCACCTGTACTCCTGTGGCGAATGTGCCAGGCTGCTCGCTGCCACCCAGGCTCTTGTATCAAGCCCCCATGCCCCCACAGAGGTCTCAGAATCTCATCCCATTCTCTGTAGCGTTCTGCATACCCATCAGTCCCTGTGTGGCAAGGTGTCTGTACAGGCAAGGCAGCACAATGCCCTTGAGGAAAGCAAAGGATTCAGATCGCAGTAGTTACAGCACCTGGAACTTAACTGAACCCAGACTCTGGGGAATGAAACCAAAGGCCCACATCCTGGGACCACATTTCAAGAGACCCACGGGGCTGGGCCTAGCAGTACTTCAGAGTGTGTGAGTGAACCGAGCCACAGCTCTGTCCAGATTGCCAAGCTGTGAGCATAAGGTCCATGTGGGGCTGCCCTGCTGCCCTGTTTCTGGGCCTGGCAGGGAAGGACGTCCTTGTGCTCATCTGTGAAGGCCGAGTGGTGCCACGTGGTAAATCTGTGTCTGCTGTATTCCAGCCGCAGGGTGCAGGGTGAGGGGAGGACCAGATGTCACTTCCCATTCCCTGATCACCCTCTGTCCAGGACCTGGGCCCACCGGACAGCCTTGAAATTTGTGACGTCAATACATCTTTAATCATCTCTTAGTTGGTCTAAATCAAATTAAATTCAGCTTGATTCCCCATCCACCAGATCAGCAGGATTCCCATGTCCCTCACAGGTCCTCCTTCCAGAAGCCTAAGAACTTCAGGGCTTTGCACAGCCCTTGGGTGGGCAGTCTGTGCACCAGCGCCCAGCAGAGAAGCACTGACCCTGATGTACTTTTCAGGTATCAGCCATCACTCCGTGGGGCTTCCTCTCTTCCCCATCCGAAGGGTCTCACTTGTCCAGCCTGGCCATTGGGCTCTTTCAAAGATACCTCTTCCACCCTTAGTCTGGCACTTTCTGTCACATGTAGCCACTGTCCTAGGCTGGTGGTGAGATGGTGGAGATTGTTGTTTTCCTGCCCTTCTAGTCTGTACAGTCAGCTCCCTAGAACCCAGTGTGGTGCTCCCTCAGAGCTGTCAGAAAGATCTTAGACACCAGAACTACAAAAGAGACTGTTTACCTTCCCAGGTAGACCACTAATCTCCTAGGATGGGAGAGAAAAGGCCAAAGCCTTACAACACAAAAGCCTGGCTAACGCCTTTCATTTCTTCTGGATGAGTCACTATGATGATGGTGGTGGGGTGATACAGGAGCTAATTTTTTATAAAACAAGTTGTTGGGCTCACCTCACTTTCTTGAGAAATCAGAAGCCACCATAGCAGTACTCCCTCATGTCCCCACTACCAAATCTGCAAAGCCACCCACCTCTGTTCCTTCCTCTGTGTTCATCCCAGCTGCAAGAATGGAACCCGCCATCTCACAGAGGCTGATGCCTCTGTGCCCCTCCAGGACTTTGCTTCCCTGTTCCCCGGGGAGTCGGGCTTAGTGGGAGCATGACTGAAGTGATGGGAATGATGCAGGAAAGAGGATGCAAGAATTAAAGTATTAGGCCTTGGGCCTGAAGCTGGACATGAAGGAAAGTGAAGGAAGGAGAGAGCTGATGAATTAGGAGAACAAGATGTTGCCAGCAGAGAGAGCTGACAAAGCAGACCCATTCCCACCAGGTAGAGTGAGCAAGACACAGCAGGGAGGTGCAGTTTGTGATGAGGACAAAGCCCAGTAAATGATGCTAAGAAAAAGAGGGGCTCATTGTTACGAAGACGTCAAGGAGCTAGTCCATCTCCCCAGTACCAAAGAAATGAAAGAATGAAGACATGGCGCAGAAACAGTCCTCAGGTTTGTTGGGAAGGACAGCCAGGAAGTGTTAAGGTCTCTCCCATTCCAGAGGGGGCATCATACACTGGGCTTTGTCCTCATCACAAACTGCGTCTCCCTGGCTGTGCGATTCTTGCCAGTATCCCAAGTCTCTTTTTCTTTTATTTTATCAGCTGAGTCTGGCAAAAACTCAGCAGTGAATGCATCCTATCTGCCTTCTCGCACCTGTGCTCAAGCAACCAAGTGACTTTACAGGTCGCACAGATCTTTTTTGAAGAAGTGAATTAGTGAGTTAAATACTGCACCGAGCAAGCACCTAGCCTGGTGGAAAGTAGAGAACTCGAGATACACGCATGCGGGATCACACCCCCTTGGCCAGAATTGGGTAGGGAGCACAGAGGGTCAGCTTCCCTATGAGGCAGCAAACACCTCCTTGAGCCTGCTTAGGTTTCCGGGCCCCCGGCTCTTCCTAGAGAGTGGGGTGGTGCCCATGGGGGCTTCAGGCAGTGTAAGCAAAGGGGCTTGGAGCTGCATGGATGCCAATTAGGCGCTCCTCTGGGCTTTCAGGGGCTCCCCCACATGCTGACAGCACCACCAGTGCCTCAGGATGGACCAAGCAGTCAGGGCATGGCCTGACATTTGAAGAAATATAGACCTGGTCTGAGTAATGGCTTACTAGCCGTGTGGTGCTGAGCAAATTACTTCCTTTCTCTAAGCTTCAGTTTCTTCAGCAAAAGAGGACAATACTTAATTTTGCAGGACTGTGAGAATGACAGGAGACCATGTTCATAAAGTAGGTTCTGAAAACAGAAGCTATTTGATGATTACTGGAGTTAGTGTAATCAAGTCACAGTAGCGCTGGTTTTGGAGAAGCATTTAAAAACTACTCATACCTGGCAAGCTTGAGGCCCTGAGTTTGATTCCTGGCACAAAAACAAAACAAAACAAAACAAAACAAAAGACTAATCCTGACTGAGCGTGGTAGTGTACTTCTCTAGTCCCAGCACTTGAGAGGCTGAGGCAGGAGGATCTTCGCAGGTTCAAGGCCATATTGAGTTACATAGTGAGTTCAAGGCCGGCCTCTACTGCATAGTAAGACCCTGTCTCAAAAAAACAAAAATAAAAACAAACTAATCCCACCAGGCATGGTGGCACACTCCTGTAATTCCAGCATTTGGGAGACTGAGGCAGGAGGATTGCTCTGAATCTGAAGCCAGATTGGGCTACATAGTAAATTCAAGGTCAGGCCGAACTACATAGCAAGACATTGTCCATAAATAAATAAGTAAATAAATGCTAATCCCACCACATTCCATATCCTGGTTAATCCTCAACTCCCTTTGAATGAAAGCCCATCTTTCATCACCATTCAAGCTCCTGCATGTGTGCTTCCCTGATCCAACCTCTCAGTTTTTCTTCCCCAGCCTCATGCGGTACCCTCAACCCCATCCGCTGTCCTCCTTCCAGTTCCTGCCTAACCAAGGGCGAGGACACAGCAACTGTCTCAGGGGAGGCTGCCATTCCACAACCACAGAGCAGTGAGGCGGGGCAGCGCCTTCCCACTTTCTAAAGCTACTCCCAGATCATTATTCCTGCAGCCTCATGGAAAAATCCCTGCTCACTTAAAGCTCATGCCATCTGGCTCTTGCAATTCTTTCATGCAACCAAGATTTATTGAGTGCATTTCTCCTCCTAACTCCTATCTTCTTTTAACAGGGATTCAGGTGACTTACGGCAAACAAACAAATGAACACGTAATAAAGGATAGTGGAGTGTGTATAGATTTGTAAATAAATGAATACATTTAAAAATGTTTCACAGAGGTTTACTTCTTTCCAACTTCCCCTTCCGAGGTAAATTTCATCTCACTTAAACAAGGAAGTAAAAGACTAGTCTTATGCTTCTCTTGAGTTGTTCAGTCAGAAACTAATTCACCATTTTAAATGTTCTTCTGATCTTTGCAGAGGATCACATTTCATACTCTGTCACCATTGGAAACAGGAGATGAACCTCACTCCCTCTGTGAGCCCCAGGAGCCCCCTGCCCCTTCATCACATCACCTTTTTATTCTCAAGACAGTCACCTGAGTCTGGGGTGCCATATGTGACTTGTTTAATGAAGGGCAGTGTATTTAAGAGAAGGGTTATGCTGGGCATGGTGACACATCTATAATCCCACTTACTTTGGAGGTCGAGGCAGGAAGATCTTTGTGAGTTCAAGGCGAGGCTGAACTGCATAGCAAAACTGTCACAAAAAAAAAAAATCCTATTTGGCAGGCCAAATTGAGGTCCCCATCTCCTCTTTGAGGGACCTCGTTGGACCCTATCCAGTGACCAGATTCCCAGTACTCCCAAAGATTTTACAGTGCACAAACGTAATTTTTACAACACACTCCTGTAATCCCAGCATTTGGAAGGCTGAGGCAGGAGGGTCACCGTATGTTCAAGACCAACCTGGGCTACATAGTGAATTCAAGGCTTTTGTGCACTACAAAGAGAGACCCTGTCTAAATAAATAAATAAATAAATAGGATTAAATGCTGATGCAAATGGCATCCCCCTGACCTCTCATGCTGCATCCTCTCTGTGTTGGTTATCAGCCCTGCCTATTCCAACCCTGCCAAGTTTTTTCACTTTCAGAAAACTTTCCAGTTCCACCAGGATGGAGGCCGTCTCCCTGGAGGCTTTCCCTTTCCCCATTCAGTTCTCAAACTCTAGAGTCCTGTCTTCAGGCTTTGTCTAGTTGGTCAATAATGCAAAGATCATTCTTACGGGCAAGGGGTTGGCATTCTATATCTTATCCTTCAAGGCAAGCGAAGGCTTTCCACTAGGTCTTGCCTTTCAATCTTCAATGTTCCTGGTTTCTTTGGGAACTGCTAAATCAAATACTTTCATACCCATAGCTCAAAGACAGACGTTACATCTTAGGTCTAGTATGTTCTCAAGCCATATTGAGAAAGGAAATAATTCCTTAACTGCCTCCTAATTAGCAGTGTGTCTTCTCTCCTCCCTGAGAATCAGTAAATCGGATTATTGTGGCAAGGGTAGATGTCTGTTCCTTTCTTGATCCCCTTTGGGGTTTGTTTAAATAAGAATATGGTTGTAGTCCTTTTAATGGCTTTGCAATGTTATTCACAAAAGAGGCCTTGATGGTTTGATTTTGGAAAGCCTCAATTACATTCTTGCCAAGGGCTAATATCAATTTGGGGATGATATATTTTCTATTTAAACAATTTAAAGATAAGTGTATGAATAAGCAGGGAAAAAAAAGGAAACCAGAACAGTAATCAAGACAGTGTGGTCATGAAGATCATCATACAAATCAACAGGACAGAACCGAGTGACCAGGAATAAATCCTTATCTTTATGACAAATTGATTTTTGACAGACGCCAAGGTAATTCAGTGGAAAAAGCATAGTCTTTTTAACATACGGCTCTGGAACAACTGAATATCCACAGGTAAGGAATATGAATGTGGACATTTATGCCATATGCAAAAATCAATTTAAAATTAAGTAGGCACCAAGGTAAGAGCTATAACTATAAAACTTTTAGAAGAAAACAGGAATATATCTTCATGACTTGGGACATTTTAAGAATGACATTGAAAGCATAAGTAATAGGATAAAAAAGATAAACTGGACTTCATAAAGATTAGAATCTTTTCAGTTTAAAAAAAAACACCATCAGGCTGGGTATGGTGATGCATGCTTGTAATCCCAGGACTCAGGAGGCTGAGGCAGGAGGATCATCACAAATTTGAGGCCAGCCTGGACTACATAGTGAGTTCAGAACCAGCCTGGACCCTGGACTAGCAGGGACTAGTGAGACCCTGTCTCAAAAACCCCACCCCCTAAAAAAGAAACAAAAACAAACAAAAACATACCATCAATGATAAAACAGGCCAGAATAAAATGTTTATTTTTTTATGTATTTTTTTGGTATTTTGAGCTAGGGTCTTGCTATGTAGTCCAAACTGGCCTTGAGCACCCAGTGATCCTCCTGCCTCAGCCTCCCAAGTGCTAGTATTACAGCACACTCAGCTTCAGAAAGTGTTTATAAACCCATCCATAATCCAGCATATAAAGCACTCTTATAATTCAATAATAATAAGGCAATAGACCAATTTAAAAATGAGCAAAAGAACTGAATAGGCGTTTCAGCAAAGGAGAGCTACAAATGGCACGTAAGTACATAAAAAGATGTCATTAGTCATTAGAAGAATGAAATCAACCACAATGAGATGCCACTTCACACCCACTAGAGTGGTCATAATCAATAAAACAGGCAATAAGGCAATCACAAGTGCTGAGGATATGGAGGGACTAGAGCTTTCAGAAACAGGATGCTCTCCTCTCCCCCACGAGCTGAGGACTGAGCCTCAAGGCCTTGTGCATGTTCA
>PVJX010010510.1:0-56792 GCA_004027295.1 Dolichotis patagonum
AGGGTAAAATTAAACACAACAAAACAGAGCAAAGCGGATCACAAGAAAGCAATGTAAGACATAAATTTCAAAACTAGACAATTGGAGATATTCACTCTCTATCATATTGACTCTTGTTTTCTTCCAAATAGTTGTCCATATTGTCACATATAGGGAATTCACATGAAACAACCTAGTATGGAATTGATCTGAGCAGGACGAGGAGGGCATTTCAGGTCTTCAAGACCAGACATTAGTGAAGCCATGAATGGCTGTCACAGTGTCTCTCATTCTCCTCAAAACAGCTGTCCATACCTTCATGTGTGTTGAACTTACAAGGCAAAGCAAGCTAAGATCACTTTGAACAAAAAGTGATAGTTTTGCTGGACTTCACATCATGACATTATGGAATCAGCACTGCATATTGTAGTGTCTCTTTTTCTTCAAAGTAGTTGTTTATTTCAACATGATACCAAGGTTATTTAACTGCTTCTTCTTGGTGTATTCTTGTGGAGAAGTACAAGGTCAAATGTGGACAGCTATAGCAAGTAAGTGGGGTAATGGAACCAAGATTCCAATCTAAGTCTGGATCTAACACCAATGTTATTCCTATACCTTGCTGCCTCTCCTTTCCCTTCGTAATTACTACATCATTTTAGCTCTAAATTCCATACAGCAAAATAGAAACTCAAGATGGGATGATAGTAAGGAAATCATCAACTACAGCTCACAACACTATCTGCTGTTTTATTTTTCTGAAGGTGTTTTTCTAAGGCATGATTCCTTGGAGATTGCTTTCCTTTAGGTGACTTAGTAGTTAATTATGTGACCAAAAATGTTATTTCATCTTTGAGCTGTACTTTCATCTAGTGAGAGAAAAATAAGCAGCTGGAATCTGGTTTAAAGTCAACTGATAAACAAATTGGAAGGCCTAAAATAGAGAATATTCATGAACTGGAGCTATGTAGGAACTCTGGAGATGTTTATTTTTTCTTTGTACATAATTTATTTGAAGTCCCCATTGCTAGAAGGCTACATTCCACTTCACATCTAATTGGAATATGTTATGCCTATTTATATATGAAGACAAAAGGCAGTAAGACTCAGTAGAAAGAATAGAGCTCTGTGTGTCCAATTGAGGTTACTTAGTTTTGTTCAGCATCAGGTTTTCCCATATAAAAAAATAAGAGTGAGTAGTACTTAATTTACAAGGTTGTGCTAATATTGAAATGAGATAACATTTAAAAGTATGATGTTTGGTACACTGGTAGCATTATTAATATGATACCCACATACCAACCTTAGGTATTATCTCAGCTACTATGTGCTTTGATTCTTTTTCAAATAATGAGACAATTTCCTCTTGTTCCTCAGCTGACTAGAATTTAGTGTGTGCAACATATTGTCACTGGATGAGGTTAACTGGTTATAGAGAGACTGATTACATGATTTTTTTGCCTTGATTGCCTCAAGAGCTGGCTAATTAAATGTTTTTGTATCTCTCAAAACAGAATAGTGATGGGTGTTACAGTGTTCAAAAACATGAAAGACCCTTCCAAACCTGTTCTCTATCTACTTCAAACACTTTGTTTTTATTTCATTTTTCAAAACAAGTTAATTATGTAAGTAAAAAAATAGTCATTTGTAAATAGGAGCTTAAGTTTGGTGCTCACATATTGTGACTCAGATGAATGGGGAAACTCCACGAAATAGGAAATCAAGAATTGTATTTCTAAGTACCATAGGAATTCAAAGATATTTTGAATAGAAAGAAATTGAAAATGCCACGCAGATTCTTTCAATGACTCCAAGAAGTAATTTGAGAATAGTTTGCAGTCTTTTGTGTACATATTAGGAAAGAAGAAAACCTACATATTCTTTAGCTATTATCTGACTCAAGAACAGTAAGAAAATAAAGAACATAGAATGGAAACTCTAAGGCAAAGAGTATAAATTAATGAAATTGAAAACAAATGTAACGTCACAAAGCAAAAAAATTAGTTCTTTGATAAATCTGATTGGGAAAAATGAAGAAAACTCACAAGTAGCCAGTAGCAAAAATGATAAATGAGATGTCATTACAGATTTCTAGAGGTAATTTAAGATAATACGGGAGTAGTTGAAACTTTGAATATATTAACGAAAGGGACAAATCCTTAGAAAAATGTACCCTAACAAAACGGATTAAAAAATTACAAAACAAAACCTTCAAAAATATTCCCATAAAGAAAATTTCAGGCCCAGTAGTAAAAATTCCAGTAGCAAGCTTTACTAAATATTTAAGGAAGACAAATTCCAAGTTTTCACAAATCATAGCATAGAAAAGAAAAAAAGAACGTGACCCAACTCATTTTGTGAAAGTAACCTTAATCTGAAAACCAATCAGGGCAGAACAAGAAAAGAAAATTACCCTCCTATGTCATTTATGTAAAAAGATGCAAACATGCCAAGCAAAATACTAGCAAATCAAATATAGCAACACAGGGCTGGACAACACACAACAACAACAATACAACTACTGCTAGGCACAGTGGTGCGTACATGTAGTTCTAGCTACGTGGTAGCTGAAGTGAAAGGATCACTTGAGCACAGTATTTTAAGGCCAGTCTGGGCAACATAATGAGACTCTGTCTCAAATGTAAATTAAAATCATATGGCAAAAGATAAAATTCACAATACTAGTCATATGTTGCTGCTCAACTGCTTTGAGACTCCTAGAGTTTGCCACATCACGTATTCTGACATGAAAAATTTGACCTGGTACTTGCTATTTGGTACTCAACCAAGCAAACCAGACACAGAGCTTGTCTGTGTCGATTACCTTATAACAGGCTATCCTTTCCAGCCAAAACAATTTGTTTGATACTCATTGTTTTTGGTACTAAATAGCACCTCCTGGAACGAATCAATAATAAGTACTAATGTACCACTGTATATAATTCCAGTTGGGTTTATTCTAAAAATAGATAATTTTCTTAAGATTTAAAAATCAATTCTAATTAATTTGTCACATGAATCCAGTGAGAAAAAAACATGACCACCTTAACAGTTTCAGCAAGAAAATTTAATAAACAACCACTCATGCATGGTTTAAAAAAACACTTCTAATAAAGTAAGAGTAAGAAGAAACTTCCTTAATCTGATATTTCGTCCCTACTTCAAAATTAAGATGTAAGCATCCTTAGTTGTGAAATGATAATTATTCTTTCAGGTTAGTAATGAGTCAAGGATATTTGCTGTACAAATTTCTGTCACTATTTTGTTGATATTTGTAGCCAGTACAGAAATACAAGAAAAAACTAAAAATTTAAAAATTGGAAAATAAGAAATAAAAGTCATTATTTGTAGATGATATGATCATGTCCTTAAAGAAGATAAAAGCAGAAGACAGATAAGTCTTTTAAATTTATGAGATAATTTAATATGATTCCTGAATACAAGGTCAGTATAAAAATTACTTATATTTCAGTATATCAGCAAAAAGTTACAAAATGAAATGTTTTTAAAAGTTACCATTTATAACTGCATACAAGTGTCAAACACATATCAAATACCTAGGAATAGAACAGTTGAGTAGCAACATATGACTAGTTTTGTGTATTTTATCTTTTGCCATATTATTTTAATCATAGAAAAATCCTATATGGAAAAGTATAAAACATTATTAAGAGTGGGGATCTAAATAAGAGGATAATTATGTAATTTTCATAGAAGATTCAATATTGTCTTCTTCATGTTGATTCATGGAATAAACATTATACAACCTCAATCAAAGCCTCACATTTTCTTTTTTGTATCACTTTAGAAGCTGAGTTGAAAATTTATATGGAAACGCAAATGCCAAAAACATGAAAACACCTTGTATAAAAGAAAATAAAACAGGAAAGTGAAACAGCTTTTTAAAAAGTGATTGTAATCAAAGACAGTGTGATATTGGCACAGGGATAGACAAAACAATGGGTCAGAAGAGAGAGCCCCAAGAGATAGTGTTACAGAGATAGTGACCCTACAGGTCACATGGTATGAGACAGGAGTGGCATTGCCTATCCATGGTGGAAGGCTAGATATTCAATAATTGTTGCTGGCCAATAGGAATTTATGTGAGAAAAATTAAAATTGGTGTCCTATCTTATACCATATACAAAAATCAATTACAGATGTGATATAGACTTAAATATAAAAGGCAAAATCATGTTTTTAGAAGTTAATACATATTTTATTCATGATTTTGGGGTAAAGACTTTTAAGACATAAAAAGCAGGAGAAAATATTTGTAACAGTGATAACCAAAAAAGCACTGATATGTAGTATATATAAAGAACACAGCTCAATTAGAATGAGAACAGTCTCTACCAATGATACACATCATGAAAGAGGAACCCCCCCAAAACTAAACAATGTTGTCATCATCATAATATTAAATTTCATCATTAATTGGGAAAATGAAGATAAAAACCACAATGAATACCACTGTATACCCTCCAGATTGGCAAAAAGATTAGAGTCTAACCATAGTAAGTATCCAGGATATTGAGTAGCAGAAATTGCAAACTGGTAGTAGGTACATAAACTGGTATGATCACTCTGGAAAATGGATAAAAGAGTAAAAGGGATGGAGATGAAAATATTTTTGACAGTCTGTAATGTGTCATATACATTTAATTCTAATGAACTCATGAAATTTATAAGGAAATGAGTCATAATTTGCCTTCCAGTCTGTTAGTTCTAAGTTCCGTGTTGTGTTTTACTGCTCCTAGGAGATTAACATTGTGGTCTAGAGAACAAATGAATGGTTCCAGCAAAAGAACCCTTTAAACCAATTTGCTTGGATATACAAGTTAGTAGGGTCTGAATATCGGACAAGTAAGAAACCCAAGAGGTATGGATTTAGAATTATCTTGTAGATTATTTATTATGGGTGAGAGATAATGGATTCAGGTAAGTCTTATCAAAAGCAGTTGTTGTGTCAACCATATATATATATATATATATATATATAATTATTTTAATTGCATAAATTTATGGGGCACTGTATGATAATTTAATGTGTGTGTAATGATGACATCATAGTACAGCAGGTAACATTTTCCTCTCCTTAAACACTAAAAAATTAAATAACATGTAATAATTATAAACGCTTTTTGGGGCCGAGTGTGGTATTCCAATAAACAGATATGATGTGCAGTGATCAACTCAGGGTGATTAACATTTCTTTATCCTTATTATGACTTTGTGTTTGGAGCTTTTTAGCTCCCCTCTACTAGTTACCATAGTCATAAAATACATAACAGCTCGTCATTAACTCTAGTCCTCCTGCTGTTTTGTAGACCGGTAGAACCTACTGCTTCTATTCATGTTTGAATATCCATTATCTGACTTCCTACTAGCTCCCCTCACGGCGTCCACTTTTGATAGAAGGATTAATTGGATGCAATTCTCCTGGGTACCCAGCAAGTGAAAATTATTGCATGATGAAATGTAGTGATTTCTTTAAAGTGCAAGTTTAATTGGTATTTAGAATAACCTCAAAGTATGTTGCAGCCAGACAAATAGGCAGGGGCCATAATATAGTGTCTATTTTCTGAATTTGAGGATATATAACTAGAAGTGAGGGTGTTGGGTCATATGGCAATTTTAGCTTTTCAAGGAACTGCCAAGCTGTTTTTAACAGTGGCTGCACCATTTCACACCTCCATCAGCAATGTTCAAGGTTCCCGTTTCTTAACACTATTTTCCTCATTTGCTTAAAATTATAGCAGTCTTCATGGTATGAAGTGGTACCCAACTGTGGTTTTGATTTGAATTCCCTTGACGACTAATGATATTGATGATCTTTTCATATGCTTGTTGCTATTTGTGTATCTTCCCTGGAGAACTGTTTATGCAAGTCTTTTGCTTAGGTTTTAATCATGTATTTCTTTTTGCTGTTGAGTTTTGAGAGTTCTTTAGATATTCCCGGTACCAATCTATTACTGGATGTATGACTTACACATATTTTCTCACATTGTGTGGGTTGTATTTTCACTTTTTTCATAGTGTCTTTTGAAGCACGAAAGGTTTGAATTTTGAGAACTCTAATTTTCATTTTTGTTGTTGCTAGAGATTTTGGAGTCATATCTAAGAATCTAGTCCCAAGTCTGTGGTCATGAAGATTTATTTCTAATATTGTCTTACAAGATTTTTTGTAGTATTTGTTCTTACATTTAGGTTTTGACTCATGTTGAATTACTTTTTTACACTGTGTGAATTAAGGGTCTGATTTCAGTCTTTTGAGTATGGATATCACCTTGCTTCAGCACAATACCTGTGAAAGAATCTTATTTCTCCATTGAATGGTCTTTGCATCCTTGTCAAAAATTGGTCCACTTCCTGGATCCTGAAGTGTTTTCCATTGAGCTATATCTATTTTTGTCTTTTTTTTTTTGTGCCAGGGATTGAATTTATGACCTCACGTTTGCCAAGCAGGCACTTATAGTGGTGAGCTAAACCCCTGGCCCCAATCTATGTCTATTTTTGTATAACACTGATTTGATTACTATAACTTTGTTCTCTGGAATAAATTCACTGGGTCAGAATGTATAATTCCCTCAATATGCTGCTAAATTTAGTTTGCTGTTATTTTGTTGAGGATATTTGCATCTATAGTTGTAAGACATTTTCATGTATAGTTTTAATTTCTTGTGATGTCTTAACCTGGCTTTGGTAGTGTAGGCTAAGGTACCTCATTGTATTTGGAAGTGTTCTCTCCTCTTTTATTGTTTGAAAGAGCTTGAGTAGGATTGTTACTGATTTTTCTTAACCTATTTGATAGAATTTACAGCTGAAGTCATCTCATTGTTAATTTTTTTTTATTCTTGTTGCGAAGGTTTTATTTATTGATTCAATCTCACTAGTTTGTTTAGATCATGTATTTCTTCTCGAATTAGTTTTGGTATTGTGTGTGTTTCTGTGAATTTGTCCATTTCCTATAAGCTCTTTAATCTGTATGTAATTTTTCACTGTATTTCCTTATAATATTTAAAAAAACTATAAAGTCTATGGATTTTCTCATAATATTTTTGAAACTTCTGCAAAATCTGTGGTAATATCCTCATTTGCATTATTTCAACTCAGTTATTCTCTCATTGTTTTGATCAATTGAATTAAAAGCTTGTCAATTTTGTCAGTCTTTTCAAAGAATTGACTTTTGGTTTCATTGATTCTATTTTTTCTATCCTCTATTTTATTTATATCTGTTCTGATCGTATTATTTCTTCTGTTAGCTTCGGTTTTGCTTCCTGTTCTTTTTCTAGTTCCTTAAGGTGTAAAGTTACTTCATTCATTTGGTGCCTTTTCTTTCTTCTAAAATGTTTTAACCTACAGTGTGCCTTTGAGCCATGTTTCTGCTGCATCCCAAAGGTTTTGTTGTGTGCTCTTTTCATATTCATTTGCCTAAAATTGTTTTACTTATAACTTTTTGTTTCACTGGTTGTTTCAAAGTATATTGTTTAATTTCTACATATTTGTGAATATTTTTGTTTTCCTTCTGTTACTGATACCTGGTTTCATTCATTGTGGTTGAAGAAGATCATTCATATGATTTCAGTCTTTTTAAATTACCCTAGGATATGGTTTATCCTGGAAAAAGTTCCATGTGCTCTTGATAAAAATATGCATTCTTTTGTGGATGTGTGGCATGCTGTGTGTATGTATGTCTGGTACATCTAGTCGATTTATAATGTTAATTAACCCTCCTCTATCCTTCTGATCTTCTGTATGGTTTTTTACTGTGCACTATAAAAAGTGAGGTACTATGTTCCCCAATAGTATTGTAGAACTGTCAAATTCTCCCTTAGCTACTGTCAGTTTTAGGTGGATTTTCAAATCCCTTTTCTGCTGGGCATGATGGCGCATGCCTGTAATCTCAGCACTCGGGAGGCTGAGGCAGGAGGATCATTGTGAGTTCAACACTAGCCTGGGCTACAAAGTGCACTCAAGGCCAGCCTGAACTGCAGAGCAAGACCCTGTCTCAAAAAAAGACAAAAAAGAGAGAAAATACAATAATAATAATAATAATAATAATAATAAAGTCCTTATTCTTCTACTTTGTCCTCTCCAAGAATCTTGCTTTTTCTCGCACTGGGACTCAACCCATGGCCTTATTATATGTTTCAGGAAGCACTCTACCACTGAGCTACACTCTCAGCCCAGAGTTTTCTTTTCCTAATATCTTGCTTCTTAGTCTCGTTGGCCTGCCTTTCGTTTGTCAAGATTATTTTCCTTTATTGCAGGCTGCTGCCACCAATATTTGTGCTTTTTACTCCTTTAGGCCAAAACCTCCCTGGAAGCTTTCTGAGCACTGAGTTCTGAGTGAAGCAACACTAAGGCGAGTCCTAGTGCCGACCGTTGGGGCACTACCAGATAGGGCTAAACCCACGATCCCTTTGGGAATAAGTTCCCTGCTCTTTGAGGATAAGTTTCCTATTGTTGCCACTAACGACCTGTACCAGGTGTGTGCGCTGACCTCATAGCTGCCACCTGTCTAGGGAGAGGGGTGACAGGTGGGCAAAATACCCCAGCACTCTTACATTAAAGTAGCAGCTTCTCTGTTCATTAAGTGTTTTCCATGTCATAATTTCTCTTATTACAACATGGACTCTGGTGTTCTGCAAAAAGTTGTAGCTGATCATTTTTATCACCTTGTTAGTTGCTTCTGCAAAGGAATGGAGTCCTGGAATTCCTTTCTCTGCTATTTTAGTGATGTCCACAGGGGGAATTTTTTGGATGATTCTGTGTTCTATATCGTGATATATCTGTGCATTTTAAAAACTCAGTTGCGTATTTTGCATCAATGCCTTTCACTCTGGAAATTATATGTCACTTAAAAACTGTATTAAAGAAACCATTCTGGCTGCTGTGTAAAGAACATACTGGCAAAGGCCACAGCCAAAGCAGGAGCTATTGGAATTGTTTAGGCCAGAGATGATGGTAACTTAGACTCAGAAAGCTGAAAGTGTAAGTATACTCATTCGAGGATTATGGGATAAAGTTCAGTTGCTGGCACCAATTTCTCTAAAACTCTTTGTATTAGACTAGCGCAGGATCTCCTATTGCTAGTGTCAGAAAGTCCCTGTAGGGGTCGTAGAGCTATTCCAGAGATTCTAAGTTTTAAAGATGATAACTCATGGAAATTTTAAAGCTGATTATTTGTTTATTTATTTATTTACTTATTTATTTATTGTCTTTTTGAGACAGGGCCTCACAATGCAGTTCAGGCTGGCCATTAGCTCACTTCGTAGCCCAGGCTCGTCTCAAACTCCTAACAATCCTGCCTCAGCCTCCCAGGTGCTGGGATTACACGTGTTTGCCACCATACCCAATTTAAAAATGATAATTTAAAGATCAGTAAAGTCATTTTCTTGTTTTAAAAAAGTTTCACCCTGCTATGTATTGTAGAGTGACTAATAGCAATTTGCTGATCATACCTTTAACTCTGTCACTCAGTTGGTTTGTTTCCCGGGTGAATATTGGTATAGGCTGTCATACAGGTTTCGTTAATCATATTGTATATTCTGAGTTAGAGACCAACTTTTTCATATAATAAAAATTTTCCAGGGGATACAAATTTAAATCATCAGTATTGCACTTCAAAATTAGTACTACAAATCACATAAAAGTTAAAAAATTTTAAAAATCAGAGTTATATTACTGTTTAAAGTGTTCTCAGAGCAGAAAAGGTCAAGAAATTCTAACTCTATCCCTTTAACTTTGGGAAGGAAAAATGTTCCTGCCAAGCAGTCAAGCAATCTATAAGCAGCAAGATTTTCTAGGGTGGGTTTGCCACCCATAGATTTGGCCAGAACACAGTGAGCCTAAGTAGTGTAGACAGTGTGATCCTAAGAGAGGGCATAGCAAGAATATCACGGTGTCTGCTCTGCCATCCTTAGCCCCGTGGGAAGACAGTGAACCAGTGGGGCAGGACGAAAGATGAAGTGAGTCATGAGTTGCTCCGTTATGGAGAAACTGTTCCCACACTACAGCTACGCAGATCTCAGAGACCATGGTGTAAATGGGGAAAGCAAGATGGAAAACCCCATGCCTTGCTGGGAGGAGGAAGGTGCATGAGAAACAGCCTCCTGGCAGCCACCCATAGGGCAGAGAAATTCCGACAAACAGTCCCCACGAGGCCGCTTCTCTTGCCATGTTCCAGGGAGGATTACTGGGCGATTCACAAAGACTTAGGTCAGATTTCATTTGAGCCTTGGCTTCGTGGCCTATGTGGAGGTGCACAAGTTGGTCAGTACATCCCATCCCATCTCTTCCCTTCATTGCATTCCCTTACAATTTAGAGTGCATACCTAGGATTAAGGGAACTGCCTTCAGCTCTATTAATACATGGTAAGGAAAATTTATTTACTTCAGTATGAATTATCACTAATGTTTAATGGTCCTTGATGAAATTTCCGGTTCAGTCATGGTAAATCGGGATTTGACCACTAGGTGGCGCATAACAAATAATCATCCAATTGGTCAGTATGCAAAAGCCTTTTCTTGAGGGATTAAAACTTGAATGTTGTTAATCCCAAACATATATGAATTCTAACTCTTCTTGTGCTATGTGTGTGGTACTGGATATTGACCCCAGGTGCTTGTACTAAGATTCATCCTTGATTTGAAACACATACAGAGAAACATGCACACACACACACTCTCAATTTTAATTATTTTTTTAAAAAAACTTTAATTTTGAGACAAGGTCTTGTTAAATTATTAAATTGCCCAGATTGGGCTCCAATTTTCGGTCATCCTGCCTCATCCTTTCCAAGTGCCAGGAGTATAGAAATACAGAACTAAAAGTTATTTTAACTTCCCATAGAATTTTTGTGCAATAATTATTTTTCTGAAATTATTTTATTCTTTATTTTCTGAATTTAATGTATATATATTTTCATTTAAAGTACCTGGAACCCCAACAAAATTTCAAACAATCAACACAGTGAATATCTGTATATCCTTGACTTAGATTTGCCAATTCTTATCTTGTCTCTGTGACATACATTCGAGAATAATTTTAGACATTTTGGCCATTTTTTCCGCAGTACTTCAGCATGTGTCTTGTGGGCATAAGTCCATCTGTCTGTTTTTTACAGATGTTTTACTTTTGTCCTAGGATTCAATTAATGTCACATCAAATTCAGTTCTTGTAACTTTCTAATGTCCTTTAAACTAGGATAGTCTCCCTCTTAAAATATGACAGTAACATTTGGAATGGTATGGGCCAGTTGTTTTTCTAGAATGTTTCATGATCTGTATTTTTTCTCCAAACAAATGTAATTATTATGCATCCCACATACATACTGATAAAGGAGATGCAATGAATGATGTAGTGATAAAGAGCATGAGCTTTATGTAGTAAAGATTAGTAATCCTGTTCTCTCATTTAATCCCTGCAGTTTCTTCATCTATGCAGTGGTGATAATATTAAGTTCTTTATCACTTGGTAGTCATAAAAGTGCCTAACATACAATAAATGCACAGTAAGTAGTACTTACGCTCTTTCTTTCTTTCTTTCTTTCTTTTTCTTCCATTTTAGTATAAAGCCTTAAAGTGAATTTTCAGGTGTTTCCTATCTGGTAAAAATTACAGTAATTAAACAATTTTTATGCAAAGCATTCAGTCAGTACTCATTCTGGAATGGAATGAATTTATGAGACTAAAAGCAAACATAAAATTTCACTATAAATGAAAACACACATTATCAATTGAGATGTACAAGTTATAATTACAAATTAAAATTATGTATTTCCCTGTTTGCTCCACCTTCTGAGAATTCATTATTTAGGGGGCAGATGTGTAACAGTTTTAGTTACTCAATTTTACTTACCCAATTTTGTTAGCCAAAATTGTTGATAAGGAAAGATAAGCAAAATGGCTCTCTTTTGTAACCTGTGAAGATCATTAGATTATGAACTTTCAGAAGGGGAGTGGACTGTATTATATTCACTTTTATCTTAGTAGACACCATCTTTTGATTGTGGCCAGATTTAACATATCTTTGTGGCACGGATGAGTGGTTTTCTCTCTTTGTAATAAAATGTAGTACAAAAGACACAATTTAACAATTTAACTATTTAATTGTGCAGTTTGCTGGCATGAAGCACATTCACATTCCAGAAGAGGTTCACTGATAGCATTGTGCCAATAAAGGGGACAAGAACAACCTCTGCTTTGCAGAATTGCAAAATGTCATTTGAATGAGAAAATTTTGTCAGGATACCTTGTTCTTGAATTCCTGACTTCATGTATTACTAACCTGGGGAAATCGTATATTGGTCAGTGAAATGGGAATGCTGCTTCTCAGAGACTCAACCTTGTCAGTGTTCTCTGATGCCTAGTAGGACTACTGCTGGAAAAAAAAATGAGAACGTTGCTAGGAGACGGAAGAGCCAAAAGCCCACAGTCTTGTAGGGGTTCCACTGGAAATCAACGGAATTTAAGTACGGTTTGGAGCAGAGGTTTACCCATTAAACTGTGTCCTCTGATGAGCATGCGCACTTTGGCATATAATGCTTTCCATGATTTTATGATTGTGGAGGATTATTGAGGATAATCTCAAGGCAATTTATTTATTTCTGTTGGACTAATCCCTTCGTCGGAGCACGGCTCATTTTCGAGTGGCTGCTGCGTTGCGTTGCTGTTTTCCCCCACCCCTTCAGTGCGACAGCCTCAGAGCTGGTGGAAAGGCAGAAAGTACGCAACTGGTAAGTGCCTAAGAAAGCCTTCATAAAATACTTATCGAGGCTCCACTTTTTAAATCGAGTGGCATGTTTTGATGGAATGGAATAATACAGAGCTGTGTAGGAATTTCTCTAGTCAGTGGCACTGGGAAGATGGATTCAATTCTAAATATTCCTTGGTTACTTTTCTAGTTTAAAGCTTGCTTCTTAAATGGTGAGTGAACTGCTAGAAGGGAATACAGATGCTTCCTCTTGTCATGCTGGTAAGATGCTTCCTAAAATAAGATATAATGGAGATGTAATTAGGATGAGAAATTGCCTTCAGCAGCGTGTTTGCATTAGATGCCAAGAAATGGGTTACGGTTCAAGATGTTCTCAGATCTGTATTCTTAGCGAGTAGCATGAGAGAATTATTATTTTGCGATGGAGAAAAAGATACTGTGTCTCCTCATGCTTCTTAAATTAAGAAAATTGTGTGACACGATATCTCTCTGGGAGAGAAAACGAGGAAGAGGGCAGCCTGTAATAATATTAACAGCGATTGCTTCATGTGAGAGATGAACATGTATTGAATGGGAAACATTAAATTTAGGCTTTAGAATGGAAAACAAATAGCAAATATTGTGACTGTAGCTTCGTTTGAAAAATTCATTTGTGTTATTAGATATCAATTTATACAGCAAAGATACTGCTCTTATTGAGTTTTATGTTTCTATGTGAGAAACATAGCAGAGATTCCTATTGACCCAGCTTTTATGTGTGTTTCTGAAATATACCTCTAAATGCTTATTATTCATAGGTCAGTTTCTTAACGAAAAAAAAGTGACATGGTATTTTTTAAAATTTCTTTGCAATTCAGATTGTTTAGACACTCAAACAAGGAAGAGATCAGAAAGCAAAATAAATAGGTTTTTGAGTTGGATGACAAAGCAGCAATCAAAGAGGAACAATAAAGACGACAAAGCTTGTTAGAAAGTATATGACCCGGGCCACTTCCTAAGTTGAACATGTCTGCAGGTAGCGTGTTTTGCAGGGGACAAGGAGAGAGCATGTTGAAGGCAGAGGGAGGGGGTGTCAGCAGAGCACTGCGGCAAAGAGAGTGACTGATGCATCTAGGGACATGTGACGACTCTCTGGTGTAGCCAAGAAAAATTTCCAGGACTCCATCTTGTATAAGGAATTCTATATGTATCAATATGCAATAATGCTGTCATCTTGCTGTGATCCATAGTGACTTCGTCTTGCACAATCTTCCATTGGTCTACGTTGGTCTTTAATCTTGGCTTTTTATTGTCTTTGTTCCTGGACTTTTCTATTCCCAGTGACTTTATATGATTATGGAAATATCTTACAAAAAATGTTGCTTTCCCCTTTATTAAAAAATATACTATTTACTGTAGAATATTTGAAAAGGTGTACAGATGACTATAAAAATTACACATAATCCCATAACCCAGAGATAATCACTATAAACACAATTACTGTCAATCTCTTTTCTCTGATCATATGCAAATATATGCATAGAGAGATATATTTTATACAAACACATATCATGTATATACAATTTTTATTTTGCCTTACTCATTAGATATATACTAGAAGGAATTCCTCACTTTAAAACACCCTATGAGAATGTAATTATTTTGGATGCATAATTTTTTATTGAATCTCATTATATGTCCAGTTATCGAATGTATATTTGTGTTATTTTGATGCTATAAATAATTTAAGAAATATCTTTCCATGTAAATCTCTGTGTGTTTTTCTGTTTTTCCCCCCCAGGATAAATTCATAGACGTGGAATTCATGGATCAAATGGTATGAACCAGTTTAAGGTTTTTCACCCCAGTCCCAAGACATATCACCTAATTTATTATCATTTGTGATAACAATGTTATTTTCCAGTCATTGTTTGCCTATTGATTTTCATCATTGATGGTGGTGATGTTTGGGGCATTTGGAAGCTTTATATTTTTAGATATCTACATCTGTCAGCTGTTGATTTTGTGTTTTTTCCTTTGAAATATTTACCTATATACGGATGCACCTTTATTTTCCCCTAGGAACTTCATTCCTTCATTTGCAATTGAACTCTTATCCATCTAAAATTGATTGTGCGTGGTGTGTGATGCAAAGTAGTATCTAATTTTGTTTTTTCCTAAATAGGTCACCAATTGTTTCAGCATTGCTTATTGAATAAGCCAGGCTTGCTTCTTCCACTGATTGGAAACAGCAACAGCTGTTCTCCTGTTAGCTAGGGTGCAGCTTGCCACAGGTCGGCCATTTTCTCTCCACCCAAGATGTTCACATTCCACAATAGTCCTCTTACCTCCTGGCAGCAGCTGGCAGTGTGCTAAAGCATCCTGTTCGTGCATCTGCTTTGCAAGAGTCCTAGGCATGTCCAGTAAATTATAGTGGTTTTCAAACAGAAATTTTATTTTAAATGTCTGCAGTGCTTATTTTGTCACTTTTTGACAAATTAAAATTGAGAAACTGACTATAGAAAACCGTCGCTCCAGATGTGGTATTCCTCTTGGACACACGTACGGGCCCAGCTGTTTGTTTAAAAGGGGACTAGTGGCCGGCCTAAAGCTCCTCTTTCAACCTCTTTTTTTATTCCTCAGGTACTTGCAGAGTTAAAGCTGTCTGGACTCAGTTCCTGGAATTTTCTAGAATGGTGTAACAGGAAAATGTAAGAAATGTATGAGGAGCAGAAATAAAAATGTTTGCCAGGCTGTTGCTGACAGTAGTGTGATCTAGAGATTGAGGGTGAGTCCCAATCTTATCTGCCACTGTTACCATCTCTTTGACATAGAGCAAACACCCCACTGGTCCCCCTCTTTTTGCTGCAGGTGGGAGGCTTAAGACATAAAACACAGAGTCTTTTAGTGGGAGCTGCCTTAAATGCTGCTTACAGAAATATTTGACAGTTTTTTCAAAAAGCCCCTAGTGTACCTGCTGAGGCCCTGCCTCCAACACAGCCTTCTTTTACTATTGACTTCTGACCCTGGCCTCTGGCATTTACTGATAGTAGAATAAAAGGACAGAGGGATGCCAGGAGAGACTTTCTTACTCACTGTTCTTTCAAGACATTGCCTCTGACCCAGAGGCACAGCCCTAGTCATTTTCCAACTTGCCGCATTAGGCTCTGATTTGTTTATGACTGGAGGCTGGTTTCCCAGGCAACGGAGCTCTCCCCTGAGCATGCGCACTTGCTCCCCTGCTGTAGCAAAATGTGGCTGTGGAGCCAGGGGGTCCTCTTGGGGGCTTGCAGTGGTGGAACAAGTTATTCTGCAGGCCTGATGGTCAGTTTTTCTGTACAGTACTAAACTGGCATTGTTACTGTGTTAAAAAGCCTTCTGAGGGCTTTGACCCTCTTGATATTTCTTCTTTCAAATCAACTGTGTTTGATGTTTTTGCCACTCATCACAAAGTCTTCCTAAGATGAGGCCCTCCCACATGGGAAGTGAGGGGACCTTGGGGCACCAAGGGGGTACAGTGTGGGGAAAGGAAACAAGATCACCTAGTTTCAAACCCCTACCACTTGTTGGTTACATGATCAAGAGACAGTTTTTCTCAGTGTGCCTCAGTTTCCACAGATGAAGAATGAGTGTAGTAGTACCTTTAGAATAAGGTCAGCTGCATAGTAACCATTAAAAAGTGTTGTCTATTGTTATTTTTAGATTTTAAGGGAGTCTTGCCTGGAAAAAGACTTGCGCCAGCAGTGTACAACTCACCCTTTGATGCCCACACTGCTCAAATAGTACAAACACGCATTTGCACCTCCAGCCACAGACCTGGCACACAGACTTGCCCTACACCACATAGACACAACTCAAGGCATGGCCGTGAGTGTCCCAGCAAGAGACCTGCCCTGTAGTACAGGGACACTTCCCACATCACTAGACTCACCTCAACATGGAGACCCCCCCCCCCCAAGGGACACTGCACTGCCCCATGGGACAGAAATGGCTTGCACAGGCAATCCCAGCCTCACAGACTTTCTTCATGTCAGTCAGACTCTTTCTAGGACACGAAGACATACAGGTTCATGGGATACACCACAGTCTCTCCACAGTCCACAGAGATTACTCATAGCACAAAAATATTGCCACAGAGCACAGGCAGTGCATAGCCCAGACACTTACCAGAGCCCATGGGTCTCTCCACACAATGCAGACTCCTGACCCTGAAACTACGCTGCAGCAGACAGCCTCACCACACCACGTAGGACACTGACCATCCCAGCAGGATACACTCATCCGTGCTACACAGCCACTCTACGTGTTATGCATACCACGTGGATTCGCCCTGTGAAACACAAACTGGATCCAAAGAACAAGTCCCCACAGCATGCAGACAGGTCTGGCCCACCGCACAGGGATGCAGCTGAGTCCTATAGCACATGCGTGACATCGAGCCACACAGGATTGCATCGCAACACACAGATTGCCCTTTGGTGCGCTGGTTCATTTCACAACAAACACAGTGACCACATAATGGAAACACTTTACAGGCATTCTCATCCTATAACATCTGACTACCCCCTTAAAATTCACCCTCACAACACTCACCACGGCCCGCTGTCACCAGAACATGTTCTGGATTCTGCAGACACACTGCAGTAAATGGACACATACATCATAGTACATGGCATGACACTGCAGCGTGCATATGGGCACCGCAGTGGGCAAACTTGTTCTGCAGCAGACGCATAACGCCTTAAGAGCATCTCACAGTCCACTTTTCCCTCACTCCTCCCACACGACTTCCACTGTGGGAACACATCCCACAGCACAGTGCCCTAGCCCCACAATGCTTGGAATGATGGCGTGGCATTCACTTGCTGTCCGGTTTCATTTCATTAAACCGCTCTGCTTACACAGTGTGGACACATGCTCCACAACATCTAAAACCGTTTGCCCAAGTGCTGCTCACATTTACCAGAAAGCACCTGGGCCGTTTTCATTGCTTGCACTTCTGCCCATAATGTGAGCTGTGTACAGAACTGCACCAAAATGCAGCTTCTCCCAGCAATATACGTACTTTCCTCCCAACTCACATGCAATCCTGCACACTGAGACTCACCCGCATGTGCAGGGCATGGACTTGCACCACGATACTTAGATTTGCCTTAAAATTCACAGTCATGCCTGTAAACACAGAGATTTATTCCACAATGAATGGAATTGCCTCACAACACACAGACCTAGTCTAGAGCACGAAACCTACAATTACAGAAACATTTCCCACTGAGTAGACTGCAGCACACATACTACCCTCCTTCGCAAAGATTTCCATTTGAGTGGATGGACCTGTTGGGCTACAGCTCTGGCGTACAGCAGAGATACGGCTTTTGCAATGGTTTAGAGCAAGGCCTGTGAACCCAGCCCACCTGGGTTTGAATCCCACATCCCATCCCTTGCTAAATGTGGCACCGTGGGTAAGTATATTTCTTTGTTCTTCAGTTTGCTCATCTGTAAAACAAAGATAACAGTACTACTTGCTTCAGAGGCTTACTATAGATAATAAATGAATTAAGATATGTTAAGTTTTTATTACAGTGCTGGATACATGAGAATGTTATTGGAGATGTTAATTCATATTTTAATCACACCCTTGCCCGCTCTCCCTGTTTATACTAAAAAGAAACTATCCCTAATGCCTACTATCATCTAACAACTCAAACATTTATTGCGTATGTTAATTAACTCCAGAACATCTAGAAACATTCTACAGGGCACAGACATCCCACCACAGAACCCACAACACTACAGAGCATAAATAGAGGCCTAAACTTACCACTATTCATAGTGTAAAGAAGTGCACTGAAATTAAGAAATCTGCTCTACAACACACAGATTTATTCTAGGATAGGCAGATCATCTCACAATGTGCAGAGTGGACACACAGCATGCTGCCTCGCTCCACAAGGCAAAGACCCACAGCTCAACATGCATACACATATTCTGGACTCAGAAGTCTGTCCCCTACCACCCAGACACACCCTCTTGCACACAGACTTGTCCCATAACATACAGATTCTCCTGCTATTCACAAACATGCTTCTAAATGCACACTGTCTCCTCATAACTTATGTACCAATTCATCCCACAGTAGGCAGACTTGTGTTAAAATACTCACACTCACTCAAAGCAAAGGCAGGCTCGTATGGTAACTCACATCACAGCTGTCAAGCTGGCATGAGGAGAGGTTAGCTCAGCCTCCCTAGGCCCCGCTGAGTTGGCCTATGACGTGTAGTTCCCCTCTACGGTGTAAAGCGTATACGCGGAACCCCAGCTACCTGGGCTGTAATCCCACAGTAGTCATTATAAATTTTCTGACCTTGAAAAGGTTTCTTGAGCCCTCATCTATAAATTAGGGATAAGAGGAGGACTTGTAAGAAAAATAAATGTGTTGAGGACTATAAAGTGCTTAGAAGAGCACCTGGTAAAGAATTAGTGTTACTGATTTAGCTGATCTTGTTGTTGTTGTTGTTGCTGTTACCATGTGAGAACTGGAACAGAGTGGTAAGACTCAGCATGAAACAAATAGACGCAAACTGCTGTTTATTGACAATCCTTTATAAAGTCCCAAATCACATCGCAACTCACCCTCTCATGACTCTTTCCATTCAATACCTGTATTGACCGCGCTTAGCCCATAACACCTAGAAGCATCTTCCACACAGTCTGCATAACACCTAAACTCATCACGTAACACATAGACACATGTATACAGCCTTCATATAGAAACATGTCTAAACGCATCCTGTCATACACATACACACTCCACAATATAGAAGACATGACTGAAAAATACAGTGTGTGTTTGAATTAAAAAGTGCAACAAAAACCACATTTCTGTGAACCCGTCCTAAAATCTTGCTCACTTCAAACACACTTAACTAAATCCTTTCTGCCGCTTTCTGATGTAGTCACGGAAGTCCTCTTTTGTGAGTGATTATCTTTAGTTGTCCTAGTGTGGCTGCCTTTCTGGGTCTAATTAATTCAAAACATTTACCTTTCATGGTTATTTTGACTTTGGGGAAAGGGCAGACATCCAAGGGTGCCATATTTGGTGAATAAGACAGGTGAGGACACAGCAATATTTTCACAAGCCTGCTTTTCGGTTGCATGGCACGCAGTAGCAGCATTCACTGTATTTTTAAAATCACAGCTCATAAATACATTTGTGCATGCTCATACCATCAGCTCCACAATATGAAGAATTCACTTCAAAATTCCCAGAAACAATCCACAACACATAGACTTTTCCAAAGTACAGAATCATAACACATAAACTTCACCACAGTAACCAGACTGGCTTTACAACATACAGGAATGGGACACGACCCAGAACACATGGACTTTTCCTTGTGACATACATACTTATCCAACAAACTACTGTCTTGGCTATATAAAAGCAGGATTTACCCCCTGAGTACAGACTTGTCAACACACATTAACACGTTAAACATCTTATAATGCACATATATGACTCATACTATGCACACTTGCTCCACTACACACAGATGCAGCCCCTAGCATGGCAGTTTGAATCAAAACTGTTAGAAGAACCCTGCAACATATAATAATAGCGATGATTCAACAGTCTGTCCCTGCCACACACAGGCTCATCTCACAAAGTAACTTCCTGTTATAACTTTCCTCAAAGTAGCACCATAAAGGAGGACATCCATAAAGGATGGTCTACACACAGAAAAACACAGTGTGCAGATGTATTCTGTAACACGTAAGTTTAATGCAGAAGACTAAGGCTTGCCCTGGACCACTCAGATTCACTCCACATCATACAGACGCACGCCACAAACATCACACTAACCCACAAGTCAGTGGACATGCTGCACAGTACATAGATAAAGCCACGAGGCAGAGACATGCCTCGCACTATGTGGACACACACAGACTCTACCATCCGTACACACATTGGCTCAGTGAAACATTTCCTTGTCTCTATAAAACCTCGGCTAGTGTAGGAATGTTGAAAAATACACATAGAACCGAAAAGGTGAAAGAGATAATTCCACTTCGACCAGCTTTACCCTGTATTACCCAGCCACTCTGAAATACAGAGATTCACATGCAGGATGGTCCACCATCACCAAGAGTAGCTGCAGAACATCCAAACACAAAGCCCAATATACAGACGTGCCCTCACATTCTTTCCCAAAATAATGATTGATCTCATAGGACATCTTCTTCCACAACACCAATACCTTCAAGCACATATAAACACTAGACAGCAGACATTTCTGACAGCACATATGCATTACAATACTAAGACTTGCTTTAATAAATTCATGTCCCTAACCAAACAAAATCACCCCGTAATCCACAGGTGTTCCCCAGAATACCTGGCCATTTCTTCATCATGCACGTAATCCCCAGACAACATAGACGGGTTGGAAAAAAATAGGTTTTTGATTCCATAGCAACAAGATTTAGAAGAGAACATACAGAAATGCTGCAAATTTAACATAAAATCAATCCCCAAAATCACTCCATAACACTCAGTCTCAATGTAGTGCATTGACCCAGAGTCACTTTGAGACATTGAGATAAGCACATGAGATCCAGACCTATTCATGAAGCCCTGTTTGTCCCAGGCACCCAGACTTACCTTGCAGTAGCCAAACTGACCTGAGTTAGCCCAACCTGTCCCATAACAGCTACACTAGAATTAAAAAAAAAAAACTATCTGTACAGCACATAGAATGGCCCCTAAAGTATTTACTTGTCTCCACAGTTCTTAGATTTTTCCTCATAGCACACATAAATGCTGGAATACAGACTGAACCTGCAACACTAAGGTATGCTCCTCAACCCTCAGATTGGTCCAACAAAATCTAGAGTTGCTTTACAAAACTCCGAATTATGACACAACAAGCGCACATCCCTTGCAATACCAGGGCATGCCTTACACCACATGACATGCTCCATAATGCACAGTCTCCTGGTGACATAGACTGATTTCACAGTTACTTATCAACATTAAGACATGTCTTAGTCCACATAGAAATCGTGAGTAACACACAGAAAAATACTTGAGGCACAAATACATCCCATAACACCTAGACTCATTTTCACCACTGAGAGCTCGATTCCCCACCAGACACTTATACCTCCTCTACAACACCTGCCCTGTCTCACAAAACCAGAAACACCACCTGTTACTTGCCTGGCAACCCAGGTTTGCCCCATAACCCACAGTATTGACCAAAAGAATCCTCGTAGTCCATGGACTGTCCAGAAAAATACATCTCTTTCTCTTTACAACAACATGGAACAGTGGACAAAACACAGGAAACTCTACAAGCACTGGAATCCTTTGTAACACCCGGACTCAGCCTGTAATACTGGTCCAACAGCACAGAGGTGATCCTCATAACAGACACCTTCCAAAATCTGTTAAACTCACCACATACAGACCGTTTCCATAAACACTTCTCTCTCGTTTTTTTTACTCTATAACACATGAACTTCACAGAACAGAGAGAGACTGGGTAGCACATGTGCAATTAAAAATAAGTCACAAGCACAGCATTCCTCATCCAGACTTGTTATGTGCTAACAGAAGTCCTTCCGCGACACACAGATCTACACCACACACCAGACTAGTTCTACTTCTTGCTTCTACAATACCAAGATTTGTTTGGCAGCACAAGCCTGGAGTGCTAGAGAACACTGAGACAAAGCCCTAACACATAAATAGCACCCAGATTCGTTTCACAACATCCTGACTTGCCGTACAACATCCAAGCTTCCTCTGCTTCCCAGGCAAAGACTAACCAGATTGGCCCTGCAGCGCAGTTACATTCTCCATAACACACACTCAGCACATGACAGATTGGCCTTTCAAAAATCTTTCTTTTGCAAAACAAATATTTTCCTCTGATCTGACAGAAAGCTTGAATAGCATACAGATTAAAAACTCCACATTCCACATATATACTATGCACATCTACAGCCCCTCTACAGGACGGACTCTGAGTGATACTCAAATGCACCTCCATGACATGAGTCCTCACCCCCTGGTACCCAGAATCATTTCCAAAACCCAGAGTCACTCCATAGCATTTAATCTAGCCCCATAAAACCCCTACTGATCTCAATACCAGAGAGGTCTCTTATCACTCAGTCTAGTCTTGCAGCAGCCAGACGTGCTCTGCAGTGCAAACCAGCCCCACCACTCAAGAACGTATCTCACCTGCAACACATTGTCAGAAACGTGCCAGGCGAGACCTCCTGCCACTCTAGCACAAAAACTTCCCTCACAACACAGAACTGAAAAGAAGCAGAAGAATCGCACTTTGCTTGGGTAGATCCTAGTGTTTGTTTCATGTTGCAGAAACTCATAGAGCAAGACCCCTAGTGATCCCACAGAAATGCCTCCCAAAGACTCAAGCTTTCTCTACCATGTAGCTGTGGACTCAACAAAATATGTTCTCCCTCCAAAACATTCACATTGTGACTTACAACACATATGAATCTCATCCACACAAGTAAGCCTTATACTATCTGGATATGCTCCACTCTTTGAGGGCTTGTACAAACTACCCATACTTACTGCATAACACACGGACTTGGCCCATGAGTCCATCCTCATGCTCAGTCACAGAGGTTAACCTAAGCAGCACACAGGCATGCCCAGCTACCCCCACTACCAGGCATACCCTGTGAAATAGCTGCTTAACCTTCATTACATCAGAGCACAAAAGGGATGCACAACACATACAAGTCACAAATGCAGACATACCCATGACACTTAGAGTTACCAAAGAACACCCAGATTCACACGTTGACACTCATACTCACTCACTAGCATGAATTACTCTACAACATACAGACCTGACCCGAAATAAGTAACACCCACAAGGCATGGACGTGTCCAATACCATAGGGCATGCTGCACAATTCACAGACTTTTCCCACTGCTAAAACTTGTCTTACAATGCAAAGGGATTCTGTATAATACACAGTTAAGAAAAAGACACACACACACACACACACACACACACACACACACACACACAAAACACCCAGACTTGCCAGACCGTGTCCTCACTTGCCTAGTTACACGTACTTACCCTTAATAAAATTCATATCGGCTCTAGCACATCAAAGCTAGCCATACTCCACAACAAATGGGCTTGTCCATAATATACACATGTTCTATACAACATAGAACTACTTTGCACAATTAACAGTAATACAAAATTATAACCAATGACTCACAGATCTATCACTTTGAATAGATTCATTCCCACATACCCTTATCATACAATTTTCATATTTGCTCCAAACATTCTCACTCAGTTCAAAATATATAAACTCACCCCAGAACAATCATAGATTTGCCCTCTCTGGATTAATTTGTAACTAACATGTGCCCCATAATACCCAACCTCACTTTGCAATGTATGAACAACACTCATCACTTAGACCCAATTCTGAATAGCACAGAGAATTCTATAACACTAAAAGCTGTCATAAAATATCCAATCCCACATCACAGCACTCCACATTTTAACAAACTGCATACACTATCCAAAATATATATTACGGCTTCTCCTACAATTCCTGTGTACATCTCTCAGTGCATGAATGTGCTTCATAAGATAGAGACCTCAGAAAAACATAGCATTGCATAGTGACTTACAAATATTTTTCAGACCGCATACTCATAAGGGAAGGGCTCAGAATATGCAGTTACTTCCTCAAACCCATAGACTTGTCCCTTTACCCTTGCATCCTGCCAGTGCAGACATGTCTAGTAGCTCCAAAACACACCATGGGAAAAGTTTCCCCACAATTTGTGGACTTCATCCAGTCTTCAAATTCATCCTACAACAGACAAACTCACCTCATACATGGCATTATCCTATAATGCAGAGACTCATCTTCTCAGCATAGGATTGACAAATAATGCTCCATAACTATCAGACATGATCCCAAACACAGGGATGCATCACAATAGCAAGAAATATTTCAAAATATCCATATGAGCCACACAATGCCTGAGTGCTTCTATAACTTCCACACTAACCACTGAATAGCTAGACCAGCTTACTATGTCACATGTGCTTCAGGACACAAGACTCCTCATACATCCCATAGAATCCCCATCACAATCTACAACTGTGCTTCACAAAGCAAAACTTCACAAAATGCCAAATCGTACTCCAGAATGTATCCACTATCACCATGGTACCTAGATTTGCCTCAGAATTCAGTCTTGCACCAGAGAACTATAAAAATGCCTCCCCATGCCTTCAGTGAACCTACAATACAAACACTTAACTCCACCATGCTGAGACTCACTTTCTGACACCAAGAGATGATCCATAATCCACAGGTAAGTTTCACAGTGCAAAAGTCTCTCTAGAATGCACAGCCTCACTCTACAGTGTAGGATTGATTTTCCCACTACAGGTCCCAAATATCCAGCCTCTCCACAAATTGTCTTGCCACCCATGTTAAGGTATGTCTTACATAATGCACAAACTAACTCCATAATGCATAGATAGCACTTACGATGAACAGATTTACCCAGTGACAGAAATACTTCCTCACAAACACAAAATTACATTCTAATGCACAGATGCATCTCAGATTTCTACACTCTGTGGTACAAGTACCCTACAAAGAAATCATAGGCCTCTCCACACACAGAACTGTTTGAGGACTCATGAGCCTGGCTCATAAAATCAAGACCTGTCTTATATTGCACAGGTACGCTCCTTACTAGGCATGTATTTTGTAGTATAGCCTTACCCCACGAGGTAACCATCCCTACACCCTGTCTACAGGGTACAAACTAGCGCACTGTGACAAACACTTCAATAAAGCGATGCATTATGTGATGCAGAAATGCCTCAAAAGTTTACAGAACCTCTGCAGGGTCACAAAATTGCCACATCATTTACACACTTTGCCTCACGTACAGTCACACCCTGAAATGCCTAGAATCACATCCCGACATAGACTTGACCCATTTTGTTCTCTTCACAATGCACCGGCATGCTGTATAGCACTCAGACTGTCCCACAACACGCACAATCTTGTCGCAACCTCACAGCACCACACACCTATATATGACCTGTAATACACAAAAATGCATAAGCAAACAGTATACAACAAGTCTCAAAATGTACAGACTCGCTCCATTACAGAGCAACACACCCTATGCTGCACAAAAATACTGTACCACAAAACCTTGCTGACAAACCATCATCCAACAACCTAGAGACCCACAACTCAGGGCACAGTTAAACAGTGCTATATCCCACAGTACAAAGAGTTGCATCTTAATCAGAGTGGACTTACAGGACAAAGTGGTTCTACAACACAAACACAACCTGTTATACCCTAGATTTGTGACTGTTCACCCAAACTCTATAGCACTAAGACTTACACTGCCCTCCATCTAGAATCAGTCTACACCATACACATTTACCACATGACATGCAGAACTGGATTACAAACTCTAGAAATGTTGCACTAGGTTTGTAGAGATCTCACACCTGATGGACTTTAACACCACCTCCGCTCCCAACACAAAAATTCACATGAATTCTCAGATATACTCTAAAATCTGAAGATTGTACATATGACATAGAAATCTATTATGGGATCTCTGAAATCAACCCAGGAAATGGCATCACCCTATGACTCCAAGATACATCCCATAATACACAAACTTCAGTGTGTAGATCGCAGTATCTTGCCCTGCTGTACAATGTGAGGACATTTCCATAGTCCATGACTTCCTCAGTGGAGCACACAAATACATTTAAAAATGCACCATCACAAATGTACAGCAGAGCACACAAATGCATCTAAAAATACACCATCATAAATGTGCAGCTTAGAAAAGCAGTATACTATGTATGATTAATGTAGAGCATTTAGAGTCATTTCAGGAGGCAAAACTGTTACAACAACTTCTCAGCAGAATATTGATTTGCTCCTCAGATTCTGGAAAGAGGACCCACATGTTCATACAGAGTTGGTAAGTGACTTCACTTCTTTGAGTCTGTTTACCTGTTTGTAAATATGAATGAAAAAATAACCTTCCTTTTCGGCTAGTCTAAGGACAAAATGAGGTCCTTTTTAGAATAAAGCAAGATTGAAAACACAGCCTATGGAGGTGAACATGCCTGCTTCCAGTCATGGCCTCACTATTCATAGGTGAGTGCTGCTGCGTTGTGTCATCCAGTGCAGGCTAGTGACAACATAGCAGTGTGCCCTCATCCACCTTACTACCGGATCCGCCCCCAAGTCAGAATGATCCTGAAAGGCAAGTATTGTCAACGGATTCAGGATATTCAAGCAGCCGTGCCAGTGCAACTAAAGAGACAAGAAAGAGGACTTCCAGAACTGGTGCAGAAAGCGGAAAGAATGATGGGATAAGTGTGTTCAAAGTGAAAGGGGGCATTTTGAGGGGACTAATAGCAATATGGTTTTTACTGGAGTAAATTTTTGAAGTTCAGATTTTTACTGTATTTGTTGGTCATGCTGCGTTTATTTAGAGAAACGTGTGTATAAGGAGAAAGAGAGAGGTTGAGTATGGGTGCATACAAGTGCAGGCATACTTCTCAAAAGCATGCATCCACATATGGACATCGAGACACAAGACTCTGAGATCCAGGCAAAGGTATACATAGCAAGCACATCCATATTCTCACACTGACTCACTTGTACACAAAAGGAGCACACCAAGTTACATGAGTGTCCAGAAATACAGACAAATTCACAGGAACACAAGCTGGTGCACAGAGAAAGGGATGTACACACAGTCATACCCACATATGCTCACACCTTGTTGGACCCAGAAACTTGCAGTGATGCTTGCTTATGTAGATGCTTGTGGAAACATTTACAGATCTATAAACATGCAGAATACTGCCTGTGTATACAGGTACATACCAGTATCCATAAACATATACCTATACAAATACAGAGATTCACAGATATACACAAAAGCATGTATGTCTACTGGTCTATACTCATGGAAATGTGTGCAACCATGCTGAAAGAGAAGGGCATACCTTCACTGACACACGTTAGTGCAGACAGTTGTGTGTAGACCAGTATGCATGCTTGCAAACACAGATGAGTATGCATGCCACAGAGGTGTGCACAAACCAGGAACAGATATATCTATATATCTACATCTCTTGTGTATGTCTATGTGTATCACAGGCATGCTGAATTCCCATGCATACTGAGTCCTTATGCACACATCAACATAAATATCCACACACACATATACACAGATGCACTCACTCGGATTCATCCAAAGACAATAATTTACATACAGATTTCTGTTCAGACACACATGATCCTGAAGACATGCTGAAGGTCACACAGACGTACACATACAGAGGTGAATGAACGCCAAACACTGTGATGTACATATGTGAATATAGAACATTGGTAGTGAACCTATGGCATACATGCCATAGTGAGCTGTTTGTTATCACTGAGGGCTCTAAGAGTAGGTTCGCCATCACTGATACAGAAGATCACAGACATAGATAAAACATTTCAGGAAATAAGGTAAAGTTCCAGACATAAAATGCAAACCAAGACATGTAGACCTGTGCATATTATGTACACACAGATGCATAGACATATAGTGGTTACACAGATTAACATTTTAGCCAGTAAACATGAGCACTGAACATGTGCAAACAGACACAGATGCTATCCAATAGGCATGGATACACACAGAGATAAATGCAGGTACAGTCCTACATACACATTTACGTATGTACTTACCCACTTAGATGACGACATTTTAAAACTTCCTCCCAGGCATATGTGCACAGAGCTCTATAATTGCATTTAAATAGCTAGACACATAAATGCATGTGTAGATGTACAGTGTGTGGGTGCAGTATATTCTCACACAGCAGTGAGGCAGACCACATCCTAAGCACATAAAAGCAAGAGACATATACATATATCTACAGATAATATGTACCTAAAAGTAGTAAGAACATATATGTGCACATACTGACATCTGCACATACACAAATGCGCAGATATAGAGCTGTGCACACACACACATATTGGCACATGTTGATCTATAGATGTACTTCTGTGCTTTTAATGGTGTACAAGTTCTAAATGAACATCAGCTATATGAATGCGCGCATAGACATGCATGTACCAACATAAGCGTATAGTACATACAGATCTTAATCATATTAAAAACAAACACAGATTTACATGCACAGATACACATGCAGATTTATGTGTGTGAAAACACAGATGACCAAGCACAGATAAAGGGAGACAATATTTTTAAAGGAGGCTGTGACTTCTAATGTGCTTTTCTTTTAGCCTCTTGAAAGAGTGAAGATTATAAAGTCTCGTCAGCTGACTATATTGTATAAAGTACATATGGAAATTACCGAAAGGAATTCTAAAAGGTCTTGAGAGCACATGTTTTGTACACACACACATACATGCACAAAATCAGAGCCGTAGATCACATAGAAGCTCAGAAATATAAATATATGCATAGCCCAATATAGCAAGATCCATTCATATACACCCCCCCCACTGAAATGGCTCAGTATTATGCCTTGCTGTTGAAGTTAAACACACACACAAGACTTGCATTTTCATTCCAGCTTTATAACTTAGTAGCTCAATAGATTGGGGCACCATTGTCGTTGTCTCATCTGTAATGTGCGAGTAATCTTCGTACCCGCCTTTCAAACTTGTTTGAAGTTTTGGTGAAATGAAGAGCTGATCTCAGTGCTTAGAACATCATAGATTATGCTGCTGTTGCTGTTACAGTATATTAATTTTTTCTAAAGACAAGCTGCTTAGCTAGATAGGCTTTGATTTTTATGGTGAAAAATCAAAATGCTTATACCATAGAGACATTAACTTTATTTTCAAATGTGCCAATAAAAAATAATTTGTCATATTAATAGAGAATAGATTCTGTTCACAAACAAGGTCATTTCTGAAGTTCTCGGAAAGGATGTTAACTGCTGTCCCTGGTGAATGGGAAGACCTGAAACAAGTGTTTCCTGTTATTGTTGCTACTGTCATTAGTACTCTTTTCCTTTTTGTAGGAGGAGCTGGAAGACAGAAAGAACAAGAGCTGAAGAGGGCTTCGCGCCCAGTGTACATTGCCATCTAGTGACCATATTGAGTAAGTACAGTATTCGCGCATTTCTTGAAACCCAGGTTGTGTAACCGTGCTGGGGGAAAAATTTAGAATTTATCACGTTGTTTTTGCTATATCTTGAAATAAAATAGCAATCAAATGAAATTTTATTTCCAGGTTTCATCCCTGTTCTCCCAGATTTCCTTCTGGGCTTCACTAAGACTGTTTTCAGTAACGGCAGTCTTCACACTTTCTAAGAATTTTGCCACTGAAAGGCACTTTGAAAAATGATTTATCACATCACACGTGTGCTTTGACGTTAACATCAGAAATTTGTTATGAGTTTAAATATTTGCTGTTATTTCTAGCATGCTGTACATATTTGCACTTTAACAAAATGATTTAATCACGTGACATTATTCAGTGAAATAAAAATATACTGATTTGATGCTCATTGTTAGTTGAACAGGAAAGCAATGAACAAGTTTTCTTTAAGCAGTAAGAAATTTTACATGATTTTTCTGTTTCCTTGAAATAATCATTCCATTCAACTTGCTCACATAATTGATTTTGATGTAATATATTTTTTATGTTTAAAGGCTTTTTATTGATCATTCTAGCACACATCTCTCCGGCAAGTATAAAATGATTGAAATAAGTGTTCCTGTGATTATAAGCCTCAAGTTTTAAAATGTTACCCTTCAATTATTAGTAGTATACAGCTGACAAGAAGCACATAAAATAGGATACATTTTGGTAAACAGTTGGTAAACCAAAAGGTAGATTGGGTTGGAAATGCATCTTTCAAATGAATTTAACTTTGTTCTTCTCCCATATTCTTTCTTCATCTCTGTTTGGCACTGAGGATTGAACCAAGGCCTTGTAAGTGTTAGGCAAATACTTTACCACTGAGCTGTATCCCCAGCCTTTTTAAGTTTTACTTTGAGACGGGGTCTTACTCCTTGTCCATGCTGGCCTCAAAATTGTGATTTTGCTGCCTCAGCCTCCTGAATATCTGAGATTTCACCACTACATCCAACTTAGTTTTCAGTTTTATAGATATAAGAACTCAGATAACTTCGTTCCCATCAATAAGCAGAATGGAATGAAATACATGTTCAGATCACAAGTCAAAAGTCACACAGAAACCTATCATCAAAAATAGCTCAATGATTTAAAATAACGTAAATGAAAATTTTCAATTTTTAACAGATCACTAGATTAAGTCGATCTTTAATTCCAAAAAACAAAATTACTCTCTGATTTACTAAAGAATTTTTTTCTCAGCCGTTTCCTTTTTCAGTTTCTAAGAAGTCTGCCAAAATGGCTTTACCAAAATTTATCAAATGACTGTTATATTTGTTAAATTGAATTTTGAGGCATTATTTTTAATGTACTATACTTACAAATGTTTGGTGAAATCAAAATATTTAGATCAATATACCTTTGTCAATATAGTAACTTGATATAATATCTAAATTTATAGCCTTTAAATATTGAAATGAGGTTACAGAGTTGAATCAACAAATTTATGAAAAATATTTATAATACAGTATAATTGGCAAAGGCAATATTCATGTCAAAATAATGTACTGAATCAGTTTTAGTTTTAGAAAAAGTGTCTGACTTCGTTCTTCAAAGAAAAACTATTACGTATGTTGAGAATCACTATTAAAACCATAGAGAAGTCAGTTATTGGACACATCTCATTAAAAAGATAACAAGTAGGTATAAGACTTACAATAATAATGAAGTGTTTATCCATTTGAAAGTAGAGAAGTTAAATAACAATTTTGTTTCTGATAGGTGTTTTATGTACTTATTCTTTATTTGTGTAGTTTTTATGATTCTGTGAATTGACTCCAGGACCATGACCATGCCCTACCGCTGAGCTATACTCCCACCTCCTCATGTATAAATGTAAATTAAGCAATGTAACATGTAGCTGAAATCAAATCCATAGATGATACAAGGAGCATGACGGCAAGGTCAGGTTCCTTTGGGACATACATTTGCATGCGATTTCAGAGCACTGGTAGTGGGTTTATGGGGATACTTAATGACACACGAAATTTTTAAATCCATGAATTTTGCTTGACCACCAAATCAAACTCTTGAACTATATGTTATGAAAGGGAAAAGTATATATTGCTAAAAAATAATTGGTCTGGTAATTAGCATATCATTTTACTTTTAATACAGGTTAGAAAATGAAATAAGGGTTGACTTTAATTGGAAAAGTTATTTCAAGATACACCCTGAGAAAACAGTTTGAACTAGTTTAACTGAATGATGCGCCTTATCGAAACAAATTATATGTAAATTCTATGGGTTAAATTTTACTGGCATAAATGCTTTTAGTGTTAGAATCAAATCCAGTTGCAATTAGAAGCAGTGCAGTAATATATACAGCTACTTGTTAGGAGGTGCTTTGCTTTCCACTTTAGTGATTAATATGGAGAAAAGCTGGAAAATTTGCTTAGTTTTAAGCATGCATTGGTTTGATTTCATGCTTAGTTAAATAGTTGGTATTAGGCTGTTGTTCTTAGATTATATGCCTGGCGTGAACTGATACGCTGTAAATTTACAATACACTATGTTGCAAAGGCAAGACAAATATAAATAAAGTAGATAATATTTTATATTGATCATATGTTGAAATGACAATATTTTGTGTTGAGCTAAATAATATTAAAATTAATTTCACTTATTTTTAAACTTTCTCGAACATTACAACATGAAAATTTAGAATTATACATATAGCTCATATTATATGTATTATATGATAGCACTTGTCTAGAATTTGCATTGAAAAATTTCAAACTTGCTTTAAACCACGACTATGGAAAAATTGATTTGTCCATTAATATAGTCTGGTATATCAATAATTCAGCATAACCAATACCTTTCATTATTGTTTAGATTTTCATGTTGGCAAATTTAGATTTCATGTTGGCAAACTTGTAAGCAGGAAAACGTAAAAACGATTCCATTAAGGCTATTTGAAAAATAATCTGTCCTTAATATGTAGAAGTTTTTCTAGTATGAACTTTGGAAGGCTCTTCACTGGTTACATGTGAAACTTTTCAAACTCTTCTGAATTTCCAGTTGTCGTTATTGCATTTCGTTGAAGTTCTGAAGTATTTCATCCCATCTGAGATATTTAATTTAGTTTTTCTTCTGTAATATTAAGAAAAAGATACACTTCGAGAAAAATTGTCATGTAAACCTTCATATCTATGAAATTCTAATTTTCTGTTGACTGAAAGAACTTTTTGTACTTATTTAGACAGATTTTTATCATATATCCAGATATGACAGTATCCATGACCACGTTTGAGGCTATACAGCAACATCTCCTGTTCAGCCACCTCCTAGCCCCTGGTACCTGTAAAAATGCCCCTGATTCTAATATGCATTCTGCATGCTGAGATTTGAAAAAAATATGCATCTTAGAATTGATTAAATACAGCAAGTCATTTGTCAAGACATAAGTATTTTGGAGGGCAGAAAGCCAAACTCTAAGACTTAGCGGTATTGGAGATTGGACATCAATGAAAATAACTAGTTTCCTAGGTTTCTACGTGCTGTATTTAGAAAGACAAGTGTGGATCTCATTGAAGATGTTATCATAGCCCTGTTAAATAACATTACAGTATATCTTTCATTGTTTGATGGTTTTCCTAGCACTCTGTTATTGGTTTCCTAGCTTGAATGTGGAAGGTTGGCAAACTGGGGTTGGACGAAGCCTCATCTGGAGGCGGACTGGACGAATCCATACCTGAAATGTCTACACTTTCTGCAGGGAAAGTCTTGTGCACAGTCTTGTGTGAGGCTGTGGCTTCAATGGCTGTGTCTGTTCTTTGTAAGAGGGCTGAAACAGGCAGCCTTTTTCTTGTAATGGTTTAGTTTAGGCTTAGTATCATCAGTATAACCTTTCTTGACTGAAGGGCCTAAGAGGAGAAGGAATGGTGATTGAGCTGCTTTCCTAGTTTTATTTTACACAGAATTTGAGAGGTTCAGCAAGGTATGTCAGAACACCACAGAAAGTACATTATCTCAAGAGTCAGTGAAATAAAAGCTGGTCATCCAGAAATTGTGACACATTCCGGTTCTAATGGTTCTCTTGATGATATAAGAGATTTATAAGAGGCAGCAAAGCCTGCAGTTTTCATAGAAGGAGAGGAATAAGAGAAATGATGACACATTTGTTCATTTGTCCCTATCGTTAAACATTATACTAAGACTTAAGTATCTTTTGAAGATACATGAGTGAGGCCAACTTCATGGGTTTGTGACCTGTGCTTTTGCACAGGGCCCCAAGATTAGAAGATCTCTGTTCTTAGTTTAATGCGCCATTGTCACCATCGTGAAATTCATAAGAAGTTTTGAGACAAGGGCTTTACATTTGCATATTGCAGTAGGTTGGAAATTATGTAATCGCTGATATTCTAAAGGAGGCACTCATTAACATTGCAATCATAAGCCACTGTTGCCACCTTTGGTATTGCTAGGAATAATAGTTGCAGGAGTGGTAGGAGAGCAGTAGTATTATTCAGGTGTATTTTATATTTAACTCCTCATTTGTTTGTGATACAACTTGGGACCTCTTCTGTGTTTGTGTTTTCTCATCTAAAATATATCTGTGCCATTACACTTGCCCTTCTAAATCCCAAATGGGGTTAATTTTTAGAGTCAAATTAAATTCACATGGAAGTACCTTTAGATTTATAAAGAGTCGCATGTGAAAGACTATCCACTCTCCCCTCCCCCGCTTCACACACACTGCCAATCATGGAGTCTTGGTGGCAATCACCTGTTCAGGGATCCGATGGTCTAATTGGGCTCAATAGTCACGTTACTGTGGCCCATGACCCCAGAGCAATTCTTCTGGAAGATCCTAGAGCCAGAAAATCTGTTCCTCTGAAATCTCAGGAACCTAAGTAAGGCATCTCACTGCTGTCAAAAGATCTGAATAGAGGAACCTGCAAAGAAACTGCAAAATTGCAGAAAGGAGAGAGTTGGGAAGAGAAGAGAGATAATGAAATGCAGCTTGCAAAGTGTGTGCCCCTGGAACATAGTTACCAACACGTGTCTAGGGGGTGAGGGTTGAGGAGGGAGGGGCCAAGAGTGACAGCCACTTCAGAGTGACACACAAGTTTTCTTATTGCCCAGAAGGGAATTGAATTCAGAGTTTCCACTGTCTAAGGACAAGAAGTTTTTATCTTGATGTGTGAAGGAGTTCATTTTCCTGATGGAAAGGGGAAAAGCACACAACCCAGACACTGAGTAAGTCAGAAAATAACAGATGGTTTAAAGCATGCAAGAATGCTCTAGATGCCTTCTGTGGTGCTTCCTGAGGGTCTTACATAAACAACTGAGGATTCGGGGTTAAAACGCAAGAGAGATGAAAGTAGCACTTCAAATGAGGCCATGAAATGAAATGCCAGAAGATGATTTACAGATCACTTTGGCAATGATTTCAGTTTCCAATGAGAAGTGATTACCTTGTTTTATTTGAAATTTTTGCGTTGTGCATTGCTGACAAAAATGGTCAGTATGTCCCTCTGTGTTTTTTAGCCCTGAGCAGGCCCAAGGAATCTACTTCATTTAACCTATTTCATTGTATCAGTAGGAAGTCTCTGATTTATTTATGAATTAAGCAAACAGAATATATAGGTTACATTTTACCTAAGGAAAGCTTTTCCAGGGGTATTTCACTTTATAAAACTATATTAGAAATTTTTTGTGTATATTGGATTGTGATTCAAATTATTCAGTAGAGCTTATTCAAGGTCTCCAGGCTGAATATTTTGAAAAGCCACCAAATCACATCATATTTATTTTTAATATGCCAGGCATTTAGCTTAATTAGTGTAGGGTACACTTATGGGATTTCTGTGAGAGAGGAAGATAAAAAAGAAAATGAATTACATGTTGGCAAAGGATGGAAAATTAATTCTGTCATTTGAGACTTGAATATATATATATATATATATATATATATATATATATATATAATATTCATTCCATGGTGCAAAAGACAGGAAACAAAAAAATTTTTCTGCATCTTACCTGGTAGATGCAAGTAGGGAACTTCTTAACTTTTCCTGTAATATTTCTTTTTCTGTTAAAGCATGGCTTCCTTGCAAACAAACAAATCAACAAATGACATAAATCCCACAAGGTTAGAGGATGCATTCAAGCAGTGGTCCTGTATCCTGGTATTTGCTCCTATACATGTATCAGAAAATTCCTACAATAAGAAGCGATCCCTTTAAAATCCTCATGTGGAAAGCAATTAGTGTGACACTGAGCTAACAGAGCCCTGGATGATTATCTCAAAGGGCTATTTCTCCATCCTTAAGGCAGAAGCAGCTATGCAGAGAGATACCTCATAAGAAGTCAGCTCTTTATAGGATCATTTTGACCAGATGTGTGTGAGAAAGAAACAATTAGATTACAGAGGGAGAAGAGACAGTGTTGTTCAGCTCTAACATTTGGCATCTGGGTTTAAAGATGAAAGGCATAACCGTATCACCTTCCACAAAAAGGAAAGATTTTTCTCCTCTCCACTCTGCTTTGACCTTCTGTTTATGTATTGACTGTCTGGAGCATCACTCAGCAGGTGTTGTTTCAAGCAGTTGATCCTTGTATTGAATACATTGGATCAAATTGTCATCTTTATATTTCTTGTTCTATTATAAAAATTAACAAAAATATGCCATTTTGATCACCTTGTATTTAAATAATTTGATTGATAGGTGGTTCATTTGAGCATGGTATGAAATTCTCCAGTCACCAGAATAGTAATGCATATTGCGTGTCTAACTTCGCATTGCCCAATATGAGCTTGGGTGTGAATTTTTAGAAAGAGAGTGAAAAGCAGCTTTCCCAATCTATGAGACACTTGCAGCATTTTTCAATATTTGCACAGAGTAAACAAGAGATCCTTTATCACAGAGCTTGCACAGAGTGCAGTTAAACTGGCAGGATTCATCTCCACATTGTGACAATGACAAGCAAAGTACCAGCCCTGACAGGTAGACAAATAGACGCAGCGCACGACTGTTGATGTAGGGACATAAATGCCCTTTGCCATGAAAAAGTCTAGGGGCTTCTTTCCTTCCCCTTATCCTCTTGACCTTGGACTTGATAGGATTTTGAGATATTCTAATTACTCTGCACAGCTGGGAAAAACAGAAATCACCAAAGACTTTGATTCAGATGCATCTTGTATGTGTTTTTTTATGTGTGGCATAAGAGTGGAGGGTAGGAGTGTGGCCATATAGGCATGAGAAGGCTCCTTGTCTCCTGGCCAAGATGATGCAGTCTATTCGGTTGCATACCTCAGCTGCAAAGGTAGGAGGGACATTTGCTCTGTTGTGTCAGAATGCAGAGGATCAGGTAGCTGGGACTCACTTTCACCATTTTAATTGATTGGCGTCTGAGTTTGCGCACCAGGTTTAGACTGCAGTGAGGACCGCATAGTTTAACCAATAGGAACCCGCCAACATCTGCCTTGTGATTGGTTCACAACAGAGACTTCCAGCTGCGTAGCAGCTTAGCTTGAAGAGGCCTCCAGCAGAAGTGGAGCCTGAAGATAAGGATGATGATTGAGCAGTTACGTTTGTACTAAAGTGAGTGAGGGTCCCCACTGAGCCTGTGGATGTTGAGAGCCTGCTGGGGTGGGGGTTGGCTGTTGTGTGCAACAGTCTGGGTGCAAGTGCAAAGAAGTCCAAGTGTGAGAGGCTGGGAAGTGGGGACGGAACTGAGGGAAGCACTTCTTGTCTAACTGGACACTGACAATCTGTTTAGATGCCTATGGCTGACTTTGCTCAAGCCCAGCTCAGGCTGTCACCAAAGGGTTTTTGAGCTATCTGCAGTGCTGCCCAAAATCTTCACAGTATTTTTATTTTGTATCAGGGATCGAACACACGACCTCACACTTGCTAGGCAGGTGCTTATGCTGCTGAGCTAAACCCCCAGACCAGTATTCTTACACTAAGTAAGAGGTACTGAATCTGTCAATGAAGGCAAGCTCAGTAGTGACTTCATTATGATACAGGAAGATTTCCAGTGTGTCCTTAGGACCTCCACTGAGACTGAGGACAAGAGAAAGGAAGATGGTAATGCAGGTTGAGAAAGTCTTATTCAAAATGCCTGGGCTCTGAAGTATTTCTGATCTTGGAATATTTGTATGGACATATCGGTAAACATCTCTAATCCGAAAACTGAAAGAGTTCACATTTTGCAGCATTGCAGATTTCAGAGGAGAGATGCTCAACCTCTGTATTATTAACAGTTGCAAAGAACTCTTTAGAGATCAATTAACATAATTCTTCTATGTCAACATTGAAATTCCCAGTAAATAGTCTCCCCTCTGCTTGAACATCTCCAGGCCTGAGGAACTTGGGGTTTTCTGAGGTGGCTCATTCACTCTGGCCATCAGCTTGCCCCTATACTGCACTATACTTGCTTCCTGGCTACAGGGTCTGAACTCTTGGGTAAGTCACCTTGCAGTGACAAGTATCCTTTAGATCGTCAGAGACATCACCTATGTTTCACTTAACTCTTTTCTTTGCACAGCTCTGTTTCCCTCAGCCATTCCTTGTTCCATGAGTTTGAGGGCCCTCTTAACCTTTTTACCCCTTCTCTTCAGTCTGGGTGGCCAGGACAGCAAAGCTTGCATGGTCTTTCTGGTGCAGACAAACTACTTGTTCTCTTGCCAAACATCATTCTTCCATTGATGTGGGACATTTATGGTGTAGTTGCATCACTGCTTCACCCAGTTGCCAAACAGTGTAAACCCAGCTAACTGGAAGACGGCCCAGCGCACTGCTTTGCCCTGAACTGCAAGGCATAACTGTTGCTTTTGAGCAAAATGATTTCCCTCTCTAAAAATTAGGTCATGGTGCCACAGGAAGGAATAGAGCAGAGGATAGAAAGTTAGATGGTTTATTGTTACTTGTTGAGAATGTCAGTGTCCATTTTTCTGCTGTATACTCCTCGTTGAGTTGATTGCAATTTCATATCATGCCTGGGAGATCAGACCAATGAAAATACGGACAAGTGAACATTAATTCAAGTTGAGGAGCTGTTAATTATATGTATTACTCACAGAAAAGCCAGAGAGAGCTTCAATTTCCTTTTCCCCTCCAATGTACCCCTTCTCTCCACAGCGTTAGGAATGAACAACACTACAGTCCTGTGCATGGAGAAAAGAGAATACAGCACTTCATGTTTTTCTTTCTCTCAATTTTTAATTTTTTAAAATTGAAATTGCCTAGATTTATGGGGGTACAGTGTGAGGTTTTGGTATATGTTTACATTGTGACATGATTAAATCCAGATGATTAACAAACCTGCCACCTCACATACTTGTATTTTTTGTGGTGAAATCATGTAAAACCTACTCTTAGCAATTTTAAATATACAATGCGTTATTATTTATTATAGTCACCATTGTGGGCACTGGATCAGTAAATCCTTCCTCTTGACTAACTGAAACTTTGTAGCTTTTGATTAGCCCCTTTTTTCTCCTTCCTCTAGATTTTATGTTTTTCACTACATGGGTTGAAAAGTATGATGTATTTTATAACTAATACCTAAATAATAATCCCTGGTAAAATGTAAAGAAAGTGATTTGGCATGCACGTGCTTCACGTAGATGCACGAGAGCAGGATCTAGTGTGAAATTTCTGTTTTTGAATGGTAACATTTTTGGTGGATTTACATAGCACACACCATGCTGGTGATGGGCTGAAAATTATGCAGTTAAGACAATACGCAAGGTTTAAACTAAAGGTCGTGACAAGAAGGGTGGCTGCTACCTATGTGTTTAGGGAGGGAGACCAGAAGGAATGGGGTATTGAGAATGTTCTCGAAGAAAGGGCATGTAATAACTGGGAGAAGCTATGAAGAATTCGCCTACATTGTGTCATATTTGTAATCAAGTATTTTACCTCTATCCCCGTCACTGGCATTTACTGCACTGTCTTGCTCTGGAGACTGGCATTCCCACAGGGTCCCCCTGAGACTGCCTTTGTTCCCGCACACACCTGTGTTACTCCCAAGTCAGCTTCAAGTGTGGTTCCTTCCCTTTACCCCATCTCTGCTGCTCTGAAGGACAGGGCATGAGACCTCCTAATGAAAAACTGAATTTCTCTTTAGAAAGATAAATACATTTTTTCTGCATTTAAAAAAATTTTCCACAATAAATGCAAAAGAGTTTTCCTGGTGGAAAACTAATAAATGCAAAAAAACCTTTTATTTGGGTAAAGGATAGAATGAGTTTAATATTTTATGTTTTCACAGTGGGAAATTTCTTGGACTGATAATAATTACTTTGATGTGCACTCAATCCTGGCTTTTGTTTTTCTGTGGAACATCACAGTCATTGTGAGCACATGAAGTCAGCTGTCCTGGTTTGGATCATTACTCTCTCTTGATTGGCAGTGGGACACGGTTGCTTTGCCCAGCCATCTTCACTAAGAGCTGTCTTCTTTTTGAAGAGGCAGAATTGGCTGTTGGCAGCAAAGATCCTCTGGATGAACCCCTGACGCTCTTGCCTTTGGACTCAGCTCTCCTCTTTGTCCAGCGGTCTACTTTTAGGAAGGAGGATATACATGGATGATCGTGCTTTCTGTTTTTAATTTAGATTATTTTAATGGCAACAGTGAATACTTGATCTGAGACTGGTGAAGATCTCTAATTGTTTATACTCAGTCTTTCCTTCTTCTCTCAAAGGAACCAGGGAGGGGTCAGTTTTCCAACATAAATGCTTTCGGTTTTATTCAGACAATGAAACATGTTACAACAGAACACCAGCGTTATTTACACCATTATAGTCTACTGAGGGCATACATGTCAAACTGAGGACAAAAAACTTAGATTCAGCATTTAGCTCCCCTGTTGACTGGGTGATCTTTAGCTCATTAGCAGTCTTTACATTTGTAAAATGAGAAAACCCAGAATATTTGCTTTGCCTGTGTTGCAGTGCTATTGTGAGTACAAGGGAGGAAATACAGGTGAATCCACATTATAAAGTTTGACGTGATATGCTTCTGTTTCTTGCATAAAATTTACAGATTATCTTCTGTAAATTTTAAAGATCAGAGTAATCAAGTTCAATTAGGTTCCCACATATTTCTTTTTAAAAATTAAATGTTTATAGGTTCATTTTAGCTAAACATAGTAACACTCATAGGGAATTTGTACCTGTACATGATATATCTTACTTCTTCATTTTCCCACTGTCTTTCCCTCCCTTCATACCTTCCTCCAGTCCTTATTTACAGGAGCTTCCTTTCCATTTTATTCTTCTTTTCTCATTAATTTCTTTTCCCTTCTTTCCTAACCTTCCAGTTTGAACATTTGCTTCCTATTTCACAATATCCATTATAAATGTTGGTTCTTATTTACATATTTGGTTTTTCACACCAGAGAAACAATATGATATTTACATATGTGATTCTGATTTATTTAACTGAAGAGTATGTTGTCAAGGTGCATCCATTTACTTAGAAATACCTCAAGTTTATCGTTCTTCATGACTGAGTAGTATGGCATTGTATTAAAAAAACCCACTTATTCTCTATCTGTTCATCAGTTGATGGGCATTTGGACTGTTTCCAAGATTTGGCTATTACAAACTCTGCTGCTACTAACATGGGTGTGCATATAACACCTTGGTATTATGTTTTCAATACTTTGAAGAAGATACTGAAAAGGGGATGGGAAAAATTTTCATGAGCTGTTCTTTAGATAAAGGACTAATATTTAGAAAGTATAAACAACTAAAAGAACATACCCCCAAATTTAAAGACCCAGTCAAAACATCTTAAATGAATATACAGTTCTCAGCTGAGTAATGCAGATGGTAAATAAATATATGAAAAATGTTCAAGGGAGAGATGCATATTAAAACAACACTGACATTCCACCTCACCCCAGAAAGAAGTTAGCCAATAACAAATGCTGGTGGGGCTGTGGGAAAAAAGGAATCCCTCTCTGCTGTTAGTGCGAGTGTAGACTGCTGCAGCCACTGTGGAAATCAATGCAGAGATTTCTCAATAAACTAAAACCAGAAGTTTAATTTGATCTAACATATTTCTTGTAATTAATCACTTGTATGGTTATAAAAAAAAGGCAATTTCTTCAATTCTGAATAAACTTTTAGGTGACAATACTACAACATTCCAAATGTGAGGCAGTTGTTACCATTTAGGCCTACTTAACGGTATATAAAAGGTTTTTGAAATTGGAAACTTAAAAAATTAACTTTCTAATCATCATGAATAATAGAGAGTTTGGAAAGTGTTTATGATGCATTCTGTTTTCTCCCAGCTTGAAGAAAAGCAAAGTGGCCTTATTTATAAAATACTAATAGAAGAAGCATTGCTTCTTACGAGCAAAATAGGTTGATTCTGAAGCACACTGGTGTCAGCCAGTATGAGTTGGGTGTTGATTCTCCCAAGGCTGACTTGAGCCAGAATAGAGGAGCAACTTGAGGCTCAGTGAATGTTCCAGCCACCAAAGAAGAGGGAAAACCACTTTATTTCCCAGCTTGTGACTAGCGGAGAAGATTTTAGTCTCCACAAATTAAATGAAGAAGTAAGGGAGGAGAGGACAAGAATGGAAAGAGGAAAAGAAGTAATATCCATGGACAGTTACTTGGGAAATATTTTAGGTTTTGCAGCTTTCAAAACATGTCCTATGTATCCATAAAGATGAGTAAAGAAAACACGTAGTATATACATGATGAAATACTACTTCGCTTTCAAAAGCAAGGAAATCTTGGCATTTACAGCAGTGTGGATGGGCCAGGAGGACATTATGTTAAGTAAACAAGAGACAGAAGAAAAAATACTTTCAGATCCCACTAATATGTGAAACCTAAAAAGTTGATCTCAGTACATAAAGAATAGAAAGATGGTTGCCAGAGGCTGAATGTTAGGGACAATGCAGATGTTGGCCAAAAGGCCCAGAGTTTCAACTAGAAAGAATAAGTTCTGGGGATCTATCATATAGCATGATAGCTACACATACTAACAGTATATTGCTAATAGCAATATATTATATATTTGAAAACTAGTAAGAGAATAAATTTTAAGTGTTCTCACCACAAAAATGCCAAGCGTGTGAACTAATGTTCATGTTACTCAACTTGTGTTAGCCATTCTACAATGTAAATATATTTAAAAACATCATGTCTCATACCCAAAAATGTTTCTCAATTATGAATATGAAGTACACTAAAAAACTGTTACTAAGAGACTTTTTAATCGGGGAAATAACCACCAGGAGTCAAAAGCAAGACATATGTGATATGAAACATATGTGATATGAAACAAGACCTCTGTCTAAACCTCACTTGGTTTAGACAGAGGAAAGAATAAATTTTGCTAAGGTTTCAATGTCTTTGCATGGCTGGATGAACAATTTACCTAGGTGGAATTTTGGAGGAAGCAAGAAAATTAGTTTTGTATTTGACTCAGGGTATTAAAGGCTTCCTAAAGAGATTAAATCAAAACCTTATTACAGTCCACTATTGCTTTTATTAATGCAGCAGATTTTTTTTTGCTTTTCAAATCTTTCAGTGAAACTTGTGTTTGCGAATATTATTAAACTTCTTGGGATTAAGGACTTTTAAAATGCCTTGTTTGCAAAGCCCTATTATTCAGTTCTCCGCAGGAGCTCAGAAAGCCTTCCAGAGAGCTACCCGTATTTCTCCTTAGTACATGGGGGCTTACAGTTGACAAAGGGAAGATAAAACAACTTTGGCAGAGGAACTTGGGCAAGGTGAGAGAGATGTTTGCAGTTGTTCATTCACCTTTACCACACCACCCTCTCATCTTCCTTCTTGAATCCAGCGGGGATGAATATTTTAGAGACAGGGCATCGTGGTTAGCCCCAAACAGAGAACTTGTCTCAGCCTCTCTGGTGTGCTTCCCAGAGCTCTTCCTCTGGAATGGTGCTCTTGCCTTGCTCTGGCTCCTGTGATTTCTCTAGGCCCCTCCCACCCCCCTTTGCATGCTACTGGCTTGCCTGTCGTGGTCCTTTTCCTCAGTTTATCTGTTCAAAACTGTTGCACCCTTCAGAACTCATCTCCAGTGAATCTTTATCATCCCTTTTGCCACAAGCCAGAAATAAAGTTTTCAGTGATTTCTGTTTTTACCAGTTCTGCATGGTCATTAGAACACTGCAAAATCCTATGGGCTCTAAGTTAAGGGGAGAAGGTGGCAGGAAAGAAGTCTATAGACTTTCTCATGGGCAAAGGCTTTTCTGTTCCTACGTCAACAGTCCTGCGTTGCATCTATTGATCCATCTGCCAGGGCCAGTCATTTGCTTGTCATCGTCACAATGTGGAGATGAGTCCCGCCACCTTAACTGGACTTGGTGCAAGCTCTGTGATAAAGGTTCTCTTGCTTCCTCTGTGCAAATATTTAAATAGGTTGCAAGTGTCTCACAGATTGGGGAAGCTGTTTTCCACTTTGGTAAAAATTCACACCCAGTTTCTGTTGGGGAATGCGCAGTTGAATAAGCCAAATGAATTACTATTCTGAGTAAATGGGGAGTTTCTTACCACCGTGAAATTACAACAAAATGAAGAGGGCAAAAAAACAAAACAAAACAAAACAAAACAACCCTGCTTTCTATGGAACCTAATAAGGATCATACCTTTGAACTTTAAGCTCTCATTCCAAATGTTGGAGTTCATCAAAACTGGCTCTTCTTCCTTGGTAACCTGTGTGTCTTATTTGCCAGAAACATCTAATTACAATGTTCTCATAGTAAATTACACAACTCTAAGTCCATAAAAGATGTGTTGTCTCCCATAATATTGCGCAATGCATGTCTCTGAACACTACAACTTTGTCATTTGTTCTAGTTTTTTTTTTTTTTAAATTTTTAGTTTTTGGTACCAGCGATCAAACTCACAACCTCACACTTGCCAGGCAAGTGCTACACCATTGAGCGATATCCCTGGCTGTTCTAGCTATTTGTTATCTTCCCTTTTACAAGTATCTAAGCAGCTTGAAAGTAGAAGTTTCACCTCCTTTATTTTCTGTCTTCTGATATAGTGCAGTGCTGTATATGGGCTTGCCAGGCAGCGACTGAGTGCATGACAGACAGAAGCAGTGTGTTTGTATTAGCAGATGTCCACACACTGCTGATTTACACGGTTGTGTGGTATAACACCAATAAAATTAAATGAGCCAAACTTTGCTCAGATAGAACTGTCTCCAAATTAATACCAACCAACCACCGAGGAGCATAATTAAAGAAACAAAGAAAAGCTCAAATGCATTGGCCCACAGCTCTCCCTAGGACGTGTAAGAGCATGCTAGGGAGGCACACTTTGATAGTTACTAAGCATCTTTTTGAAAAAGTCTTTTTTACTTATCACAAGCTCCTGAGTATTGGACAGATAGCTATTTATACTTGAGTGACCTTATTGACTCTTGTTTTCTCAGAAAACAGATGATAAACTAAAAAGGTTGAGCAACCAACCAGTGGCCTGTAACACCCCACATGTTCTTTTGTTTAATGCAGATCTGTTAAGGGGGCATCTGATTGTTCCTACCAGATGTGTGGATTGTTCCAGAAATCAATCACTCCATTCAACTAGGATCCTCCTGAGTTAATTGGGCCTTTTAACCACCTCATTCTTTGTGTGCTGAAATTGATGATTGAGGAAGCATCAAACAAACTATCCAAAGCCTGCCACACACACACACACACACACACGATCAAACTCCCCTCTCTTGAAACAACAAAGTGAAAATTATTTTAGTATGAAATGAAAAGCTTCTGATAAATTTGATGATATAAACCCGAATTTATGGTGACATAATTTTCTTTGTCATATCCAGCATCAGAAGACAATTAGCTTATTTAGTGGGCATTAGAGGACGTACTTCTTTACTAATCAAGAAAAGGGAAAATGAGGCCAGATGTTACCTTTTTAACTACAAGTTTCTTTTAGGACAATGAGAACGCCTAAGATTCCAGTCTTTGTGTTGTCACTAATTATCAGTGTAATCTGAGCAAGCCTTCTACCCCAGTGGCTTTAGTCACCTTGTTAATAGATAAAGGAGTTGGACTAGATATCTATGGACTCTTACTCTTACAGCTTGGAGGATCACAACTGTGTGAAACATCTTTGTCATTATCATCTTTGTCTTCACATGCTGTCACTTCACAGTGGCAGCCACTAGGAATATAAAAATCATACTCACTAGTGGGTATTTCTTTGATCATATTGCCATGGTAGAAGAGTGTATTAGCTTCCAGAGTTGTGCTCCATAGAATACAGGGTGTGCTGTGCGTAGAAAACATGCATCTCATTTCTAAAACCTAGTATGAAAAAAACATACTAGGTATTGATTATATATTGCAATAATATTTTAGTTATGTTTGGTTAAACAAAATATATGGTAAACGTACCTGTTCCTTTCACTTTTTTTCCATGTGCTACCCAGAAAATTTAAAATTACACCCATGGCTCATATGATAATTTTATTAGACTGTCCTGGTCTGGAGAGTTACCCCTGCTACTCATGTCCTAATTTGAAGTTACTTGGGAAGCTCCCCAGGTTCAAAGCACCTAACTAGTGACTCTTAAAAAATGGCATTAAAAAATACTGATCTCCTCCTTCTTAGGATTCTGACTCAACTGATACAACTCCTAGACACCTTTCCTTTTTAATTTACACATTTGTGAGGTATAATGTGATGATCTGATGCATGAATTCAGTGTATAATGATGAAGATGGGATAATTAACATTTACATAACCTTAAATATTTACCATTTCCTTGTATTGGGAACATTTAAACACTTCTAGTCCTTTATAAGATGCATAATAAAATGTAAACTGCAGTCGCCGTCCTGTGCTATAGAACACTAAAACTTACACCTCTTAGCCAACTCTATGGTGTCTTCAGAGATAAATTACATTGTTATGTCAATGCCAGAAACACATGTAACCTGAAATTCTACACCTGCTGGATTAGACAGAAAGCAGCAATGATCTAGCCCCAGCCTTTAACCAGTCCCCAAGAGCAAAAGAGTTTTCTCCTTAAGTCATCAGCAAAATTCAAGGAAACAAGACATGGTAACTTGAATGAATTCCTCTTTAGTTGCTACTTCTTGTTTGAGTTTCTGAAAATCAATTGGCAGTTCTATCTGGCTGCCCGGGGAGATATTTGGCACTGCTTGGTTTATTTACAGAAAGGAAAAGTGGGTCAAGGAGTGTGGCCATCTATCGTGTTTTGTGAAATAAGTTCCTTCCACTAGATTTTTGTTGTAATGGAGAGATTTTTAAAGGAAACTAGCAAAGGGACCATGGAATGTGTGGTTTGTGTGGTATTGAACTGATTTCAAAAATGGAGTAAACAGCCACCAATTTCATGTTTGTTCCTTATCAATGCATAGGCTGTGTTTTCCTGAGATCCACCATCCTCGTGTGCTCAGTAGATCCTCAGTTATTTGAGGTTGGGCCGTTCTAAGAGTCTTAGGTAGGGAGGGAAGCCGCTCTTGGTAGTTCTCTTAGGTCTCTAAGCTATAGACATCTGCATGACTTTTGCGGATGGCTAAGATTGGGGTCTTCATAATGAATTTGGGACAGATTTTCAGCATAATTGAAACTCTTGCCTTAAATCAAACTCTACTGAATTATATCTTGTGATCTTTATAAGTCACAGCATTTTGTGAGAAAGAGATTTCGAATTACTATGTCCATGACAGGCCAAATTTAGCTTCACCTGTAGTGTTGTTAATATCTTGTCAATGCAATGGAGCATTAGTAGAAAAAAAATTCTAGGAAATAAACCAGGTGAAGGGGCACATGCATGCTCATAATCCTAGCTGCTTGGGAGGTGGAGGCAGCGTTTCAAATTTGAGGCCAGTTTGAGACAGTAAGACTCTGTCTCACAATTTTAAAAAGTGGTGAGGTGCGCTGGGGATATACCTTAATGATAGAGAGACCCTAGGTTCAATTTTTAGTACTTCTAATAGTTACAACAGTAATAATAATCTTATGTGTTCACAGTGGCCTGAGGCTTATCTTGTGCCTAAAAATTTCAAATAAATACCACTTCACTGAGTCAAAGATCTGATTAAGAGTGTCCTTGTTACCTGAATTATTTTGGGAGTAACTGCCACTTACAATCTCTGTGACCTTGGGTAAATAATTTCTGTAAGTTAAAATTGTAAAGAAGTAATCATAGTAGTATACCCTACATATGTTTATTGTGAGAATTTCGTAAGTTACTCTGCATATTTCCTGCACCTCACAGTTATGCACCCTGATTAACAGTTGAGGAGGATTGTGGAATGAATAGGTGAATGGATTCATTAGTATCGATGTGAAAAGTACATGCTTACAGAGGTGCCCTCCTTTCAAATCAATCTGCAAGCATCAAGATTTAGTCTGAGAGCTAATTGCCAAAACCTAATTAGCTTCTAAGTCAAGTGTATCTTAGATGCAGTGTATCTCCATTTCTCTGGCATTTTCACAAAATATGTGCTAGACAAAGATGGAAATGTAGAGAAGACATCTTCTGCTAATTGCTTTAGAACCTTCTGTTGGCCACACTACAAATTTTATATTGCAGAGATACTTAGAAGATCAGATTATCTTCAAATATGAGAAAAATAAAAACAGGTAATTCATAATCAAATATAAATAGATTCTATGTAAGAAGCCATTAAATGGACAAAGGTGTTGGGTTGGTAGTTAGTTATATATTATTGAAACATGGACACTTAACTGCTTGAAGGAAAAAGAATTTTCTGAACTGCTTTTATAACCTCCCACTCCAGCTAGAATGAATGGGAGGGGAGATAATCGGTGAGACTTTTCTTAGAGAACAGCTGTAGAAGGATAGGAATGTAAGAAAAGGACTTTACATGAAACATGATGCAGAATACTTTTTATAGGATGAGGTTTATAAAAGGTAGCATCATCCTTCATTCTTCAGGAGAGATTTTCTGTTAAGTTCATTGCCAAACTACATTCATAACTTACATGGCATTTAAATGAAACCTCGGAGAGGATACATTTGGAAACCTCTTGTATTTAGACATAGTTGTAGCTACGGTGAATAAAAGTGACATGCTTTGAAGTTAGGTCAAGTGTAGAGCGATTCAACCCTGGCACGATTCTGTGGAATTCCAATTAGAAGCCTGATCACTTCCATAGCCTCATTTTATTGTTTTTTAAGCCCATGAATCATTTTAAGGCATCTATATGAACTAGCAGTAGGAGTAGCAAATAATAGGACTTCTCACATGTGTGGGACAAAGTGAACAAGAGGAAAAACAGGTGCCACAAGAGTAAGGGAGGACAGGCATACAGTGGGCCCAGCAGGTGCTGCAGTGAGCTGGAGCACTAAATTAAGTCTGTCGGGACTGTCCCCTACCCTGTTTGTTTGGGAGAATATAAGGAAATACGCATTCACAATGTCATTGCTTTATTTTCAATGTAGTTAACAGCTTTTCAAATCGACATGGTATTTTACAGCAATTAACTCTCATTACAAATCTTAAAAACATTTTTATGGATAATTACATGCCTAATTATTGTTCCTTCACTTTCATTTAATCTAAAAGAATTTAACTATGCCATTTTGACAAGTGCTTAGCGTTTTTAGAACCAATAGTGAATATTCTATTACTGAAATATTCCATACACTTTCACAAGCTTTCCCCCAATTAAAAAATGTCTATAAATTTAGTGATTCCCTGCCAATACACTAGTTGCATGCTCACTGTCACACCTGTAATTGCTTGGGAGGGAATGTCAACCACTGCCAAGGAAAAGTGTTTCTGACAGTGTGACAGCAGGGTCAATTAATCAGTGAGAACAAGAGAAGAACTGAGCTCCATATTTTCTGCTGGTGATTGTCTGCTTGGCAGCAGGCCACCAAGTGAGCTATTGATCTATTGGAACCCAGCCCATCTGGATTGCCACAAATGGTTTGCTGTCATCAGGCTATTAAACTGTGTACTTGAGGGAGGTGAAAAATAAAAAGAATAATCTGTGTGACATAACAGGTTTAAACTATAGACCAAAAGTGAATGTGGTAGGCATTAGCAATAGGGTAGTGGAATGGTAGCAATACTGAGCACTTGCCTATAGATGTATTGCATGAACCTCTGAAATTCAATTAATGGTCCCAGATAGCATCTAACATGTCATTTGTGATAGGTAAGTATGAGGTAAAATATGAGGGATATCAGTAAGTGATACACTTGCAATGAATTTTAAATAAATCAGGCAGAATAGAGGAAAAGGTAGGTGCATGTTTCAGTTCAGTTCAGATACTTATTTTGCTGTGTAACCTCTGTTGGAATAGTTTTTCAGAGGGATGAATTAGATAATGAACAGTATTTGACAAACAGTAGCTCTTTTCTTTCTTCCCATAAATCTTAGATTTGTGTTATTCTGTAAGGAACTCCACTTTGAAGTTCACTTCCTTCCGAGGAAATTTGTTTATTAATTGATGGTATAGGAATAACCCATTATTAATTCGTAGACACATATCATTTTTTATGATCTTTAGAAGCCTTCCTGTCCTATTATAATATCACCTTTTAAATTTATTGCTTTTTATCCAAACAATGCTAAGGTAATTAAAGTTACCTATGTCAAAAAATGCGAGAGGATCACTAGAGTAGTGCAACAATTGCCCCGGAGAATCAACACATCTTTTATTTTTCTAGAATATATGAAGCTATTGTGTGAGACTAATGTATTATATGCAAATGATATTTTTACAGGTTTTTCACCACTGTTTTATTCTATTGGATTATGTTGATGTTTGCTCTCTAATTTCTACAGTTCAAAGCAGAGAATAATGATCTGCCTCTAATGTTGACAGTTGACAGGGATAAATGACGAATGCTGATCCATATATATAGGTGTTAATGACAGACTTGGTAACCCACTGCCCTTCTGTCACACAGTTCCCTTCAGCCTGGACAGGTGATTCTCACACAGCATGGCTTTCTTGCATTTATTCTTTAGGAACACTGTTAAGGGGTTGCCTTCATTGTGATGAATTGCTCATTTAGAGAATGTTTATTGAGCCCATTTACTGGAGCAGGAACATGGGCAGGTGAGGAGAGGCTATGCAGGTGCTCGAAGTATGCAGTCTTTTAAAGGTGCTAATAATAGTCTAACAAGGGGGCTAAGACTCATCTATGTATAACTCTGACATAAACAAGTGTAGCAAAGGAGGGCCAAATTGTTGGAGTTCAGAGGAGTGAAGGGTTACCTCCAGTTGGGGGCACTTGTAAAAGGCTTCACTCATTTTTTTCTTCATTCAACAAGCACATGGGCCAGAGACTATACTACCCTGTGGATACAGAGATAAATAAAACACTCTGCCCACAGGAGTTTAACTTTTAAGAAGAGGCAAGTCTGTAGATTACCAGCCAAGCTGGAATAAGGTTAAGTGTTACAGAGAACTGAGGTAAGAACGAAGTGCCATGGGGCCTCCATATACTTGTATTTGGGGAAACCCAGAGAGGAGTCCTGGATGAAGCAGTGCTTGAAGAGGGTTTTCCTTAGCGAGTTTATAGTCTGAGAACTGTGACTGCATGTGCTTAAGTAATTGCAATAGCAGGCATAAGGTGCCAAGTTCCTTAGTAGAAATTTAGACTAGGCCCAGGAAGGAGAATTTGGGGCAAATGTGTTTATTTCCAGCTGGGTCTCCGGTAAGAATTTACTAAAGAGGTCAAATTGGAGCCGGCCCTTATAGGATAAATAGGAATTCAGCAGAGAAAGGAGTGCATGTGTGTATGAGGAGGATGATAAAACAGAAAAGGAGCAACACAAAGAGAGGCCTGTTAGTGATGACTGCTCTCAAGTGGCTAAAATGGACCTCTGCTGGCCCGTGATTCAGCCCAAGGAAAATGTAGGATGCAGCCAAATCACTTCACATACTGAACGCCCATGTGAGCCATAGGCAGAGGGAATGGTGTGTCTTTTCTTCTGTCTGTGCTTTGCGATCTAGGCAACAGTAATTAAAAAGCAAAGAATCAGACTACCTGGGTTCAAATATTGCCCTAGCCAACTCCAGCTGTGGGAATTTGAGTGAGTCGCTTAGCCTCTGTGTCAAATGGGGTTGACTGTAATGCTGTACTGCGCAGGCTCAGTTTGCAGGGATGGTTTTAGTTCCCATGCAGGAAGCTCTTAGAACAGTGATTAGCAAGAAGGAACACTCTATACGTCTCCACTGTTGTTAACAGTAATAGTAATAGTAATAGTAATGGTAAGAGTATTAGCAGCAGTGATAGTCTTGCTATAACTGGTAGCAATTGTTAGAAATTTTGCACTCTCAACATCTAGGAATGTACTTTTAGGGACATACTTGGGAAGACTATACATGCCGGAGAAAACAAGGAGTGAACCCAGGTGTTATTAAAATAGCCAGTACTGTTCTATTTGCACAACTTTGGCACTACACCTGAGTTGATCCACACAGTAGCCACATGAATAGCCCAGCCTGGGCAGCTATCAATGGCTGAGCCAGAATGTTGACAGCCAGGACAATGAGGGTAATTGACAAAATGGGTCCAGGGTCATGTCCAAGCTAGAGCATCTCAGAAACTTTCTCCATCCATAATACAACATGCATCGTTAGAGTTTACAACAGTAGAGCTCACAGGTAGTGAAGCCTAAGGTGGTGTATAATGTCTAAAAGTGATTGAAAAATTTTCATTCCCATGCCCCAGGTGCCTTAGCTTTTGCACTTCTACCTCGAGGTTACGTTTTTAATGTGAGAGTGTGACTGTCTGCAAGTACCACTAATGTGTTTGCTCAGGGACCTTGTTCACAAGAAACCACCAGTCTAGGAACCACGATCTGCAAAGGTCTCTAAATTGCTTCCCCACCAGCCCACCCTTCCCCCACAACCAGTGCATTTTTGGACACACTCAAGTACAAGTGTACTTAGCAGATGGCCGATGATCTGGTGTATTCTTCTTGTGTGATCTGATGCATTCTTCTTGTGTGATCTGGTGCATTCTTCTTGTGTGCCGACCTTAGGGTCAGCAGATGGGTGTCAAGGGTCAGCAGATGGATGTCATTGTAAACACAACTCTTCCTTGTGAGCTTAACCTTTGGTTTGTTTAACCTGGTTCTTGGTCTTCACTAAGCACGCAGGCTGCTGTCACAAGGTAGAGACACCTTAGTAAGTACTGGGAGAGCTCACAAACCTCTCTTTTCAAATGAGCTTTAGCACAGAATGCTCAGAGGTCCCTTGGCAGATTTGCAAGAAGCCCCTGAAAGTTTCGGAGACACCAAGCAATTAAAATCGATCTCTCTTTTGAGACCTCTGTGTCTAATACTCTCAGAGCTCTGTGCAAACATTTTTCATAGGTCTAAAAGTAAGGAATTATATTGCATTGGAAAAATTGTTCTTATAGGTCTTAATCAAAAAAAGACTTAAAGATAACTGGTGGCAGGTGTTCTGCCAATAGTCACGCATCCCTCAGGTCTAAGCCTTGTTTTTTATCTGCCTAATTTATTCATATTCTGTCAGAAAATGGACATGAACTAGCATCATTTAGCTACGCAGTAACAAAATCCATAGCTAGGAAAAAGGTATGTTTTCCTCCTTACAATCTTTCTTGAGAGAATATATTCTGAATGATTCATGTTTGTTTAAAAATAGACTTCTTAGAGGTGGGGAAGAGAAGCAGAGGGTGGGGGAAGTAAAGGAGAAGGGGGTAAAAGACTAAAAGGATCAAGGTGTTACGTGCATAATATCAGTTCTCCCAAATGAGCATTACTATTCTGTACTGCACACATATGCTAAAAAATACTATCCATGGAAATTTCCTAGAATAAATGTACTTGTGGCAATTAGAGACTCTCAAAATCATTCACAGAACAGAACAACAGAGGTAGAAATAAGCAAACTTAAGTTCCAAGGGGCTACCTAGAGTGAACCCATCACAGTGTTTGCTTTAGAGCCCAACTGTATGACCTTGAACCTGCCAATGTTCAGACTCGGTTTCATTTAGAAAAATAGGAAAGGTCGGTCACGTTACAGCACTGTAGTGATCAAGGATTAATCACAAAACTACACTTTGAGGAATGCTTTATAAATTACAAAGAGTTATTCGAATACAAGCTATGATTATCATTATTGTCCAAGGTCTTAAATGTTTCAGCTAGGTACTTAGTCTGTCAGAATAAATAATGCACTCCTATCTTTTCCCACTAGATGGCAGGCGAGCCACTCACTACGAAAGTGACTGGGTTAAGAATCTGAAAACCACACTGAATATTCATTCTGATTGGTGAAGCATTGCAGCAAGGGACAAAGAACAAATTAGAACCCATGAAAAAGAGTCACATCCTGTATTGTTAAAAACAAATCTGATTCAATCACCACAGGTTTGTGGTTTGTCCAAATGTTTTATCGGTGGAAATATGGTATTTCATTTGACTATGAGCAAAGGACAGCTAAGCAAATACTTTCTGCAAAAGAGGAAAGGGCTGTCTTACTCAGGGAAAATTTAGACTGGACGCCACTTTGCAGATAATCTGTATGTTAGGGATCCAAAAACTACTTCCATAAAGGGCCATATAGTAAGTATTTGCGTTTTTCCACTTACATGGTTTCTTTCTGGGTATAAGGCAACTTTTCAACTTGGTGGTGAAGCTTCCAAACAGTCTGAGACACTACGAATTTTGAAATTCATCTAGCTTTTACTTGGCATAAAATATTCTTTCGATTTTTTTTCATAATTTAAAACTGTATGAATTATTTTTAGTCTAAAGCATACAAGAATAGAGATAGGCCTGCTTTGGTTATCAGGCAATATTCTATAGATCTGTGGATTAATGTTAAAGACCTAAGAGTCTTAGCTATCAGACTGACAGTTTTCTCAATTTATCTATCTGTGTGTGTAATATATAACTTTTATAACAAATATTTCAATGTGTATATATATATATATATATATAATTTTTTGGGGGTACTGGGGATCGAATTCATGACTGCACGCTTGCAAGGCAGGTGCTTATGCCTCTGAGTTAAACCCCCAGCCCAATATATATTTTTACCATATACAAATTACTAAAAAAAACCCATGTGGTAATTTTTTTCTTGCTGGTCCTATTGCCTAGTCTGTGAAAGATGACCGATTAAAATTTCAGTTGGTTGTTGCATGTGTTTGTAGAGTTGTCATAAAAACAATAGCTAGTTAAATTTGAATTCCATTTGAAGAATGAAAAGTATTCAGTGCATCTGTGTTGCAAACAGTGCATAGGCCATGTGTGTACAGTACCCTTTCTCGCTAGGGAATCCGTTTCCAGACCCCCTCCTCCAGGACATGTCTGAAAGCGCAGTTAGCACTGAGCTTTATACAGTGTTTCCCCCTATACATTCCTAAGCACAAATTGCTTCTCATGCACTGTCTGTGACATTTAGAATCTGAGATGCAACCTCAAATCTAGCATCAGTTTTTCCTTCGTAATTTCACAGATCTGTTTTTACTGTCGGTCTTAGCAACCTCAGCATACAACTTTGTTTTCAGTCAAGGATTTTGCCTTTTAACTTAAATGAATCACTTTATGACTGTTCTTTGGCACATCGGAATTGCCAGCAGCAGTACTGTTACCCACTGGGACCAGTATGTTGTAAAATAAAGCCTACAGGAACACAAGCACAGCCATTGCCATGCTGCCACTGTCAATCAGGTGACTTGACAAAGGGATCATTCACTCATGTCCTAGGTGGGATGGAGGAGGATGGCTAGAGAGATTTCACGGTGCCATTCAGAATGATGCAAAGATTTCAATTTATGAACAATTTCTTTCTGGAGATTTCTGCTTAATATTTTCAGACTGTGGTTAACTGTGGGTAACTGAAACCATGGAAGGCAAAACTGTGGATGAGGGAGGACTATTGTATTAGGGGAAATAAAAGTATTCTCTGTTTATCTGAGGTCTAGTTTTAACTGGGTGACCTGAATTTTTATTTGCCAAATCTGACATTTGTTCTTATGCTTGTAGGCTTTGTCCAATCCTCATTTATTAAAGTCTTGAAAATAACCAAAGGTCAGGAGACAGGACTCCTGAAGGAAAATAGTCTTTAGTGATTGGGAGAAATCTCTGTCTCTGTCTCTCTGTCCCTCTCTCCCCCCTCTCTCCCTCTCTCTCTCTCTTTCTCTATGTCTCTGTCTCTCTGTCCCTCTCTCTGTCTCTCTGTCTCTCTGTCTCTCTCTCTCTCTGTCTCTCCCTCCTCCCACAAGCCTCTGGCATGCTAGATAAATGCTCTACCACTGAGCTCCCCACCTCTAGCAGTGTTCAGATGGGGTTTGGGGGAGAGTATTCTGGGCTGCCAGTCTCAGTTGGACGAGTCATTTTAAATGTGAGAAACCTAAAGTCTCGTGTGGACAGGCATTTGCTTTTTTTTTTTTTTTTAGAACATGAGAGAAACTTGAAGTCTTGAAACAAGATTGGGTGAGAACAAATGCAACTTCCTCTCCCAGGCTGGTGTTCTGTGGTTCTCTTTTGGCTTCTCTAAACCCCTTTTTCACGCTTCTTGATGGCGATTCGAAGTGTGACTGGGCATGATTGGTAGGAACTGTGTAACACTGGTTTGTGTGTGTGTAAGGGTTAAGTCGGGCTTATTACTCAGTGTTAATTCACTTTGACTTTTGGGGAAAGACATGGAGGTGAAATCCTGCTTTGATCTGAGATTCCTCCCAGCTCAAAGATTTCACCCCCTTTCCACCTCCAGATGAGCAACTGGTCAGACTGTTGGCTGTGCGTTTGGTTGTCTCTTATCACTGTGGAATTGAGATGGTCAATCTGGAAGTGTCCCTGGGCTGCCTCTCCGGGGATAGAATGGGGCAAGGAGGCAGTGGTGTGGCGGTGGGACGGAGGAGGAATCAGCGCACCCTCTCCCATCCC